>CM040400.1:12457918-12683546 GCA_022702515.1 Ilyophis sp. 1 JC-2022 | reverse complement strand
TGGTAACTGCAGTGCAAAGTTCAAATGCCTCAGCACTCAATATTAATTCCAGCTCTATTGGAGTCACTCAAATCGCTGACAACACTACAACATCAACCCCCACTACAAACACAGCTCCGACAACAACAGCAGCTCCCACGACAACTGCAGCCCCCACTACAACCGCAGCTCCTACTACAACTGCAGCTCCCACTACAACTGCAGCCCCCACGACAACTGCAGCCCCCACAACAACTGCAGCCCCCACTACAACTGCAGCCCCCACTACAACTGCAGCCCCCACTACGACTGCAGCCCCCACAACAACCGCAGCTCCTACGACAACTGCAGCCCCCACTACAACTGCAGCCCCAACTACAACTACAGCCCCAACTACAACTGCAGGTGCTTCAACTGCAGCCCTGACAACAACTGCTGCTCCCACTACAACTGCAGCCCCCACTACAACTACAACCCCAACAACAACTGCTCCCCCAACTACAACTGTAGCCGCAACTACAACCGCAGCCCCAACTACAACTGCAGCCCTGACTACAACTGCTGCTCCCACTACAACTGCAGGTCCCACAACAACTACAGCCCCAACTACAACTGTAGCCCCAAATACAATTGCAGCCCCAACTACAACTGCTGCAACCACTGCCACTGCAGCCCCTACTACAACCGCAGCCCCAACTATAACAGCAGGTCCTACAACTGCAGCCCTGACTACAACTGCAGCTCCCACTACAACTGCATCACCCACTACAACTGTCGGTCATACTACAACTGCAGCTCTGACAACTGCAGATCCCACAACAACCACATCGCCCACTACAACTGCCGCCCTTACTACAACTGCAGCCCCCACTTCAACTACAGCCCCCACTACAACAGCAGCCCTGACTACAACTGCAGCCCCCACTACAACTACAGTCCCCACTACAACAGCAGCCCTGATTACAACCGCAGCTCCTACTACAACTGCAGCCCCCACTACAACTGCAGCTCCCATTACAACTTCAGCTTCCAATCCACCCACAGAATCACCAGTCATTTCTTTCTCGCTGGTGTTCATCTCTAACGACCCCTTCACATCTGAGCTTGGAGTTCCTAACTCTGTGGCTTTTCAGAATAGAGCACAACAGATCAGGGACGCGGTGAGTCTGAACCAACGAGCACAAAGAGAATACTATTTCTGTAGTGGTTAGTGGCTGTTTGTTGTCTTTTCTTTTGCGGCTATCTTCCTGCCGTCACGATTGGGAATCAATCGTATTTTTTCCACATTCCGTTTCATGGGTTTGCAGCCTTCATAATTTTTTTTCACCTGCGCTTCTGCCTGCGGAGTATTTAAGTTTCTCCCTTCCTCTTCTCCTGTGCGTGTTTGTCTCACGACATTGCATTTGAGTCAGGTATAGCCAGGAATTAGCGTCCTCCTGATATTAAACTCTGTTTATGTTCAGGGGGGACTTGCTATAGCTACTTAATCGGGTATAGGATTGTTGTCTACCTGGTAGCATTTTGTGCTATCTATTTTGTTTTTTTGCTGTTCTCTCTGAGGCAGTTTTTCTTTGTTTTTTCGTTTTGGCCTTGCACTCTTCCGGCTTTGAGCTATTATTTGCAGAGAGTCTTCTTTGGTTTTACAAAGTTTCCCGTTATTAGCTCATTACGTGAGCTCGGGAGATTTCATTTGTATTCTACTAGTTTTAGTAGTGCGCCCGGTTATGTGGGTTGATTTTCGTTTAGGCTGTTAGCCTTAAGGAATTAGGTTCCTGTCTTTTCTTTCTTCCTTTATTATTTTCTTCCCCTAATTATTGGTCCTCACTGTTGTGAGCTGACTTGTTCTGATCTCCCCACCTTTGCGTTTGAATCTCCGAACACTCAATAAACCCCTTACAATTTCTGATAATTGTTTTTTGTTTTTCCACTAGTTAGGAACAAGTCTACATGTATTTTACAATGTGCAGTTGTTTATTACCTTTGAAATAAATAGATGAAGATTTAAAAGAGTTGGTAACACTGTTTTATTTATTTTTAAATCATACTTTCTGTTTTCAGCTTGAACCCTTCTTTAAACGGCTCTATGTTTCCTTTGTCAAACTGATCATCCTAAGATTTAGGTAAGTGCATGTGTGTGTGTGTGTGTGTGTGTGTGTGTGTGTGTGTGTGTGTGTGTGTGTGTGTTTTCATGGGTTTTTGATCACTCATGTCTACTAAGAAATCATAACCATGTTTGTTCTACGTATATGTTTTTGTTTAGGAGTGGATCTGTAATCACTGAATCAGAGATGGTTTTCAATGGTTCCATGACTCTCAATAGTTCAAATTCAGATCCAGTACCCACTGTGGATGAGTTGGCGAGCAACCTGGTAACTGCAGTGCAAAGTTCAAATGCCTCAGCACTCAATATTAATTCCAGCTCTATTGGAGTCACTCAAATTGCTGACAACACTACAACATCAACCCCCACTACAAACACAGCTCCGACAACGACAGCAGCTCCCACTACAACTGCAACCCCCACTACAACCGCAGCTCCTACTACAACTGCAGCCCCCACGACAACTGCAGCCCCCACAACAACTGCAGCCCCCACTACAACTGCAGCCCCCACTACAACTGCAGCCCACACTACGACTGCAGCCCCCACAACAACCGCAGCTCCTACGACAACTGCAGCCCCCACTACAACTGCAGCCCCAACTACAACTACAGCCCCAACTACAACTGCAGGTGCTTCAACTGCAGCCCTGACAACAACTGCTGCTCCCACTACAACTGCAGCCCCCACTACAACTACAACCCCAACAACAACTGCTCCCCCAACTACAACTGTAGCCGCAACTACAACCGCAGCCCCAACTACAACTGCAGCCCTGACTACAACTGCTGCTCCCACTACAACTGCAGGTCCCACAACAACTACAGCCCCAACTACAACTGTAGCCCCAAATACAATTGCAGCCCCAACTACAACTGCTGCAACCACTGCCACTGCAGCCCCTACTACAACCGCAGCCCCAACTATAACAGCAGGTCCTACAACTGCAGCCCTGACTACAACTGCAGCTCCCACTACAACTGCATCACCCACTACAACTGTCGGTCATACTACAACTGCAGCTCTGACAACTGCAGATCCCACAACAACCACATCGCCCACTACAACTGCCGCCCTTACTACAACTGCAGCCCCCACTTCAACTACAGCCCCCACTACAACAGCAGCCCTGACTACAACTGCAGCCCCCACTACAACTACAGTCCCCACTACAACAGCAGCCCTGATTACAACCGCAGCTCCTACTACAACTGCAGCCCCCACTACAACTGCAGCTCCCATTACAACTTCAGCTTCCAATCCACCCACAGAATCACCAATCATTTCTTTCTCGCTGGTGTTCATCTCTAACGACCCCTTCATACTTGACTTTGGAGATCCTAAATCTATGGCTTTTCTGAATAGAGCAAAACAGATCAGGGACGCGGTGAGTCTGAACCAACGTGCACAAAAAGAATACTATTTCTGTAGTGGTTAGTGGCTGTTTGTTGTCTTTTCTTTTGCGGCTATCTTCCTGCCGTCACGATTGGGAATCAATCGTATTTTTTCCACATTCCGTTTCATGGGTTTGCAGCCTTCATAATTTTTTTCACCTGCGCTTCTGCCTGCGGAGTATTTAAGTTTCTCCCTTCCTCTTCTCCTGTGCGTGTTTGTCTCACGACATTGCATTTGAGTCAGGTATAGCCAGGAATTAGCGTCCTCCTGATATTAAACTCTGTTTATGTTCAGGGGGGACTTGCTATAGCTACTTAATCGGGTATAGGATTGTTGTCTACCTGGTAGCATTTTGTGCTATCTATTTTGTTTTTTTGCTGTTCTCTCTGAGGCAGTTTTTCTTTGTTTTTTCGTTTTGGCCTTGCACTCTTCCGGCTTTGAGCTATTATTTGCAGAGAGTCTTCTTTGGTTTTACAAAGTTTCCCGTTATTAGCTCATTACGTGAGCTCGGGAGATTTCATTTGTATTCTACTAGTTTTAGTAATGCGCCCGGTTATGTGGGTTGATTTTCGTTTAGGCTGTTAGCCTTAAGGAATTATGTTCCTGTCTTTTCTTTCTTCCTTTATTATTTTCTTCCCCTAATTATTGGTCCTCACTGTTGTGAGCTGACTTGTTCTGATCTCCCCACCTTTGCGTTTGAATCTCCGAACACTCAATAAACCCCTTACAATTTCTGATAATTGTTTTTTGTTTTTCCACTAGTTAGGAACAAGTCTACATGTATTTTACAATGTGCAGTTGTTTATTACCTTTGAAATAAATAGATGAAGATTTAAAAGAGTTGGTAACACTGTTTTATTTATTTTTAAATCATACTTTCTGTTTTCAGCTTGAACCCTTCTTTAAACGGCTCTATGTTTCCTTTGTCAAACTGATCATCCTAAGATTTAGGTAAGTGCATGTGTGTGTGTGTGTGTGTGTGTGTGTGTGTGTGTGTGTGTGTGTGTGTGTGTTTTCATGGGTTTTTGATCACTCATGTCTACTAAGAAATCATAACCATGTTTGTTCTACGTATATGTTTTTGTTTAGGAGTGGATCTGTAATCACTGAATCAGAGATGGTTTTCAATGGTTCCATGACTCTCAATAGTTCAAATTCAGATCCAGTACCCACTGTGGATGAGTTGGCGAGCAACCTGGTAACTGCAGTGCAAAGTTCAAATGCCTCAGCACTCAATATTAATTCCAGCTCTATTGGAGTCACTCAAATTGCTGACAACACTACAACATCAACCCCCACTACAAACACAGCTCCGACAACAACAGCAGCTCCCACGACAACTGCAGCCCCCACTACAACCGCAGCTCCTACTACAACTGCAGCCCCCACTACAACTGCAGCCCCCACTACAACTGCCGCCCCCACAACAACTGCAGCCCCCACTACAACTGCAGCCCCCACTACAACTGCAGCCCACACTACGACTGCAGCCCCCACAACAACCGCAGCTCCTACGACAACTGCAGCCCCCACTACAACTGCAGCCCCAACTACAACTACAGCCCCAACTACAACTGCAGGTGCTTCAACTGCAGCCCTGACAACAACTGCTGCTCCCACTACAACTGCAGCCCCCACTACAACTACAACCCCAACAACAACTGCTCCCCCAACTACAACTGTAGCCGCAACTACAACCGCAGCCCCAACTACAACTGCAGCCCTGACTACAACTGCTGCTCCCACTACAACTGCAGGTCCCACAACAACTACAGCCCCAACTACAACTGTAGCCCCAAATACAATTGCAGCCCCAACTACAACTGCTGCAACCACTGCCACTGCAGCCCCTACTACAACCGCAGCCCCAACTATAACAGCAGGTCCTACAACTGCAGCCCTGACTACAACTGCAGCTCCCACTACAACTGCATCACCCACTACAACTGTCGGTCATACTACAACTGCAGCTCTGACAACTGCAGATCCCACAACAACCACATCGCCCACTACAACTGCCGCCCTTACTACAACTGCAGCCCCCACTTCAACTACAGCCCCCACTACAACAGCAGCCCTGACTACAACTGCAGCCCCCACTACAACTACAGTCCCCACTACAACAGCAGCCCTGATTACAACCGCAGCTCCTACTACAACTGCAGCCCCCACTACAACTGCAGCTCCCATTACAACTTCAGCTTCCAATCCACCCACAGAATCACCAGTCATTTCTTTCTCGCTGGTGTTCATCTCTAACGACCCCTTCACATCTGAGCTTGGAGTTCCTAACTCTGTGGCTTTTCAGAATAGAGCACAACAGATCAGGGACGCGGTGAGTCTGAACCAACGAGCACAAAGAGAATACTATTTCTGTAGTGGTTAGTGGCTGTTTGTTGTCTTTTCTTTTGCGGCTATCTTCCTGCCGTCACGATTGGGAATCAATCGTATTTTTTCCACATTCCGTTTCATGGGTTTGCAGCCTTCATAATTTTTTTCACCTGCGCTTCTGCCTGCGGAGTATTTAAGTTTCTCCCTTCCTCTTCTCCTGTGCGTGTTTGTCTCACGACATTGCATTTGAGTCAGGTATAGCCAGGAATTAGCGTCCTCCTGATATTAAACTCTGTTTATGTTCAGGGGGGACTTGCTATAGCTACTTAATCGGGTATAGGATTGTTGTCTACCTGGTAGCATTTTGTGCTATCTATTTTGTTTTTTTGCTGTTCTCTCTGAGGCAGTTTTTCTTTGTTTTTTCGTTTTGGCCTTGCACTCTTCCGGCTTTGAGCTATTATTTGCAGAGAGTCTTCTTTGGTTTTACAAAGTTTCCCGTTATTAGCTCATTACGTGAGCTCGGGAGATTTCATTTGTATTCTACTAGTTTTAGTAGTGCGCCCGGTTATGTGGGTTGATTTTCGTTTAGGCTGTTAGCCTTAAGGAATTAGGTTCCTGTCTTTTCTTTCTTCCTTTATTATTTTCTTCCCCTAATTATTGGTCCTCACTGTTGTGAGCTGACTTGTTCTGATCTCCCCACCTTTGCATTACATTACATTACATTACATTATAGGCATTTAGCAGACGCTCTTATCCAGAGCGACTTACACAACTTCTTATTACATTTATCCATTCATACAGCTGGATATATACTGAAGCAATTCAGGTTAAGTACCTTGCTCAAGGGTACAACGGCAGTGTCCTACCTGGGAATCGAACCTGCAACCTTTCGGTTACAAGTCCAGCTCCTTAACCATTATACTACACTGCCGCCTAAAACAGATGACCGGAGGGGCCATGCTAATCTTGTCTGAATCTTTCCAATTTTAGTAGACGTGCTGCCGAAGCGATTTGCGTTTGAATCTCCGAACACTCAATAAACCCCTTACAAATTCTGATAATTGTTTTTTGTTTTTCCACTAGTTAGGAACAAGTCTACATGTATTTTACAATGTGCAGTTGTTTATTACCTTTGAAATAAATAGATGAAGATTTAAAAGAGTTGGTAACACTGTTTTATTTATTTTTAAATCATACTTTCTGTTTTCAGCTTGAACCCTTCTTTAAACGGCTCTATGTTTCCTTTGTCAAACTGATCATCCTAAGATTTAGGTAAGTGCATGTGTGTGTGTGTGTGTGTGTGTGTGTGTGTGTGTGTGTTTTCATGGGTTTTTGATCACTCATGTCTACTAAGAAATCATAACCATGTTTGTTCTACGTATATGTTTTTGTTTAGGAGTGGATCTGTAATCACTGAATCAGAGATGGTTTTCAATGGTTCCATGACTCTCAATAGTTCAAATTCAGATCCAGTACCCACTGTGGATGAGTTGGCGAGCAACCTGGTAACTGCAGTGCAAAGCTCAAATTCCTCAGCACTCAATATTAATTCCAGCTCTATTGAAGTCACTCAAATCGCTGACAACACTACAACATCAACCCCCACTACAAACACAGCTCCGACAACGACAGCAGCTCCCACTACAACTGCAATCCCCACTACAACCGCAGCTCCCACTACAACAGCAGCCCCCACTACAACAGCAGCCCCCACTACAACTGCAGCTCCCACTACAACTGCAGCCCCCACTACAACTGCAGCTCCCACTACAACAGCAGCCCCCACTACAACTGCAGCTCCCACAACAGCAGCCCCCATTACAACCGCATCGCCCACTACAACTGCAGCACCCACTACAACAGCAGCTCCCACAACAACAGCAGCCCCCACTACAACTGCAGCACCCACTACAACTGCAGCCCCCACTACAACTGCAGCACCCACTACAACTGCAGCCCCCACTACAACTGCAGCCCCCACTACAACAGCAGCACCCACTACAACTGCAGCTCCCACAACAACAGCAGCACCCACTACAACAGCAGCTCCCACAACAACAGCAGCCCCCACTACAACTGCAGCACCCACTACAACTGCAGCACCCACTACAACTGCAGCCCCTACTACAACTTCAGCTCCCACTACAACAGCAGCACCCACTACAACTGCAGCCCCTACTACAACTTCAGCTCCCACAACAACAGCAGCCCCCATTACAACCGCATCGCCCACTACAACTGCAGCACCCACTACAACAGCAGCCCCCACTACAACAGCAGCCCCCACTACAACTGCAGCACCCACTACAACAGCAGCCCCCACTACAACTGCAGCACCCACTACAACTGCAGCCCCCACTACAACTGCAGCACCCACTACAACAGCAGCCCCCACTACAACTGCAGCACCCACTACAACTGCAGCACCCACTACAACTGCAGCCCCCACTACAACTGCAGCTCCCACTACAACAGCAGCACCCACTACAACTGCAGCTCCCACAACAACAGCAGCCCCCATTACAACCGCATCGCCCACTACAACTGCAGCAGCCACTACAACAGCAGCCCCCACTACAACTGCAGCCCCCACTACAACTGCAGCACCCACTACAACAGCAGCCCCCACTACAACTGCAGCTCCCACTACAACTGCAGCCCCCACTACAACAGCAGCCCCCACTACAACTGCAGCTCCCACTACAACTGCAGCCCCCACTACAACTGCAGCTCCCACTACAACAGCAGCCCCCACTACAACTGCAGCTCCCACTACAACTGCAGCTCCCACTACAACAGCAGCCCCCACTACAACAGCAGCCCCCACTACAACTGCAGCTCCCACTACAACTGCAGCCCCCACTACAACTGCAGCTCCCACTACAACAGCAGCCCCCACTACAACTGCAGCTCCCACAACAGCAGCCCCCATTACAACCGCATCGCCCACTACAACTGCAGCACCCACTACAACAGCAGCTCCCACAACAACAGCAGCCCCCATTACAACCGCATCGCCCACTACAACTGCAGCACCCACTACAACAGCAGCTCCCACTACAACAGCAGCCCCCACTACAACTGCAGCACCCACTACAACTGCAGCCCCCACTACAACTGCAGCTCCCACTACAACAGCAGCACCCACTACAACTGCAGCTCCCACAACAACAGCAGCCCCCATTACAACCGCATCGCCCACTACAACTGCAGCACCCACTACAACTGCAGCTCCCACTACAACAGCAGCCCCCACTACAACAGCAGCCCCCACTACAACAGCAGCCCCCACTACAACTGCAGCCCCCACTACAACTGCAGCACCCACTACAACTGCAGCACCCACAACAACAGCAGCCCCCACTACAACTGCAGCACCCACTACAACTGCATTACCCACTACAACTGCAGCCCCTACTACAACTTCAGCTCCCACTACAACAGCAGCACCCACTACAACTGCAGCTCCCACAACAACTGCAGCACCCACAACAACAGCAGCCCCCACTACAACAGCAGCCCCCACTACAACTGCAGCACCCACTACAACTGCAGCACCCACAACAACAGCAGCCCCCACTACAACAGCAGCCCCCACTACAACTGCAGCTCCCACTACAACTGCAGCCCCCACTACAACTGCAGCTCGCACTACAACAGCAGCCCCCACTACAACTGCAGCTCCCACAACAACAGCAGCCCCCATTATAACCGTATCGCCCACTACAACTGCAGCACCCACTACAACAGCAGCTCCCACAACAACAGCAGCCCCCACTACAACTGCAGCTCCCACAACAACAGCAGCACCCACTACAACAGCAGCCCCCACTACAACTGCAGCTCCCACAACAACAGCAGCTCCCACTACAACAGCAGCCCCCACTACAACAGCAGCCCCCACTACAACTGCAGCCCCCACTACAACTGCAGCTCCCACAACAACAGCAGCCCCCACTACAACTGCAGCCCCCATTACAACCGCATCGCCCACTACAACTGCAGCTCCCACTACAACAGCAGCCCCCACTACAACTGCAGCTCCCACTACAACTGCAGCCCCCACTACAACTGCAGCTCCCACTACAACAGCAGCCCCCACTACAACTGCAGCTCCCACAACAACAGCAGCCCCCATTACAACCGCAGCTCCCACTACAACTGCAGCACCCACTACAACTGCAGCACCCACTACAACAGCAGCACCCACTACAACTGCAGCACCCACTACAACTGCAGCACCCACTACAACTGCAGCACCCACTACAACTGCAGCCCCCACTACAACTGCAGCTCCCACTACAACTGCAGCACCCACTACAACAGCAGCCCCCACTACAACTGCAGCCCCCACTACAACAGCAGCCCCCACTACAACTGCAGCCCCCACTACAACTGCAGCACCCACTACAACTGCAGCACCCACAACAACTGCAGCCCCCACTACAACTGCAGCACCCACTACAACTGCAGCACCCACTACAACTGCAGCCCCTACTACAACTTCAGCTCCCACTACAACAGCAGCACCCACTGCAACTGCAGCTCCCACAACAACAGCAGCCCCCATTACAACCGCATCGCCCACTACAACTGCAGCACCCACTACAACAGCAGCCCCCACTACAACTGCAGCCCCCACTACAACTGCAGCCCCCACTACAACTGCAGCTCCCACTACAACAGCAGCCCCCACTACAACTGCAGCCCCCACTACAACTGCAGCTCCCACTACAACTGCAGCACCCACTACAACTGCAGCTCCCACTACAACAGCAGCTCCCACTACAACTGCAGCCCCCACTACAACTGCAGCTCCCACTACAACTGCAGCTCCCACTACAACTGCAGCTCCCACTACAACTGCAGCACCCACTACAACTGCAGCCCCAACTACAACTGCAGTACCCACTACAACTCCAGTCCCCACTACAACACCAGCCCCAACTACAACCGCAGTACCCACTACAACTGCAGTCTCCACTACAACACCAGTCCCAACTACAACCGCAGCTCCCACAACAACCGCATCGCCCACTACAACTGCAGCACCCACTACAACTGCAGCTCCCACAACAACAGCAGCCCCCACTACAACTGCAGCTCCCACAACAACAGCAGCCCCCACTACAACTGCAGCTCCCACAACAACCGCATCGCCCACTACAACTGCAGCACCCACTACAACTGCAGTACCCACTACAACTCCAGTCCCCACTACAACTGCAGCTCCCACTACAACTGCAGCACCCACTACAACACCAGCCCCCACTACAACCGCAGTACCCACTACAACTGCAGTCTCCACTACAACTGCAGCTCCCACTACAACAGCAGCCCCCACTACAACTGCAGCTCCCACAACTGCAGCCCCCACTACAACTGCAGCACCCACTACAACTGCAGCACCCACTACAACTGCAGCACCCACTACAACAGCAGCGCCAACTACAACTGCAGCAGCCACAACAACTGCAGACCCTACTGCCACGGCAGCCACCACTACAACAGCAGCACCAAGTACAACTGCATCCAACTACAACAGCAGCCCCCATTACAACCGCATCGCCCACTACAACTGCAGCACCCTCTACAACAGCAGCCCCCACTACAACTGCAGCCCCCACTACAACTGCAGCACCCACTACAACAGCAGCCCCCACTACAACTGCAGCCCCCACTACAACAGCAGCCCCCACTACAACTGCAGCTCCCACAACAACAGCAGCCCCCATTACAACCGCATCGCCCACTACAACTGCAGCCCCCACTACAACTGCAGCCCCCACTACAACTGCAGCACCCACTACAACAGCAGCCCCCACTACAACTGCAGCCCCCACTACAACAGCAGCCCCCACTACAACTGCAGCCCCCACTACAACTGCAGCTCCTACGACAACTGCAGCCCCCACTACAACTGCAGCCCCAACTACAACTACAGCCCCAACTACAACTGCAGGTGCTTCAACTGCAGCCCTGACAACAACTGCTGCTCCCACTACAACTGCAGCCCCCACTACAACTACAACCCCAACAACAACTGCTCCCCCAACTACAACTGTAGCCGCAACTACAACCGCAGCCCCAACTACAACTGCAGCCCTGACTACAACTGCTGCTCCCACTACAACTGCAGGTCCCACAACAACTACAGCCCCAACTACAACTGTAGCCCCAAATACAATTGCAGCCCCAACTACAACTGCTGCAACCACTGCCACTGCAGCCCCTACTACAACCGCAGCCCCAACTATAACAGCAGGTCCTACAACTGCAGCCCTGACTACAACTGCAGCTCCCACTACAACTGCAACCCCCACTACAACCGCAGCTCCTACTACAACTGCAGCCCCCACAACAACTGCAGCCCCCACGACAACTGCAGCCCCCACAACAACTGCAGCCCCCACTACAACTGCAGCCCCCACTACAACTGCAGCCCACACTACGACTGCAGCCCCCACAACAACCGCAGCTCCTACGACAACTGCAGCCCCCACTACAACTGCAGCCCCAACTACAACTACAGCCCCAACTACAACTGCAGGTGCTTCAACTGCAGCCCTGACAACAACTGCTGCTCCCACTACAACTGCAGCCCCCACTACAACTACAACCCCAACAACAACTGCTCCCCCAACTACAACTGTAGCCGCAACTACAACCGCAGCCCCAACTACAACTGCAGCCCTGACTACAACTGCTGCTCCCACTACAACTGCAGGTCCCACAACAACTACAGCCCCAACTACAACTGCAGCCCCAAATACAATTGCAGCCCCAACTACAACTGCTGCAACCACTGCCACTGCAGCCCCTACTACAACCGCAGCCCCAACTATAACAGCAGGTCCTTCAACTGCAGCCCTGACTACAACTGCAGCTCCCACTACAACTGCATCACCCACTACAACTGTCGGTCATACTACAACTGCAGCTCTGACAACTGCAGATCCCACAACAACCACATCGCCCACTACAACTGCCGCCCTTACTACAACTGCAGCCCCCACTTCAACTACAGCCCCCACTACAACAGCAGCCCTGACTACAACTGCAGCCCCCACTACAACTACAGTCCCCACTACAACAGCAGCCCTGATTACAACCGCAGCTCCTACTACAACTGCAGCCCCCACTACAACTGCAGCTCCCATTACAACTTCAGCTTCCAATCCACCCACAGAATCACCAGTCATTTCTTTCTCGCTGGTGTTCATCTCTAACGACCCCTTCACATCTGAGCTTGGAGATCCTAACTCTGTGGCTTTTCAGAATAGAGCACAACAGATCAGGGACGCGGTGAGTCTGAACCAACGAGCACAAAGAGAATACTATTTCTGTAGTGGTTAGTGGCTGTTTGTTGTCTTTTCTTTTGCGGCTATCTTCCTGCCGTCACGATTGGGAATCAATCGTATTTTTTCCACATTCCGTTTCATGGGTTTGCAGCCTTCATAATTTTTTTCACCTGCGCTTCTGCCTGCGGAGTATTTAAGTTTCTCCCTTCCTCTTCTCCTGTGCGTGTTTGTCTCACGACATTGCATTTGAGTCAGGTATAGCCAGGAATTAGCGTCCTCCTGATATTAAACTCTGTTTATGTTCAGGGGGGACTTGCTATAGCTACTTAATCGGGTATAGGATTGTTGTCTACCTGGTAGCATTTTGTGCTATCTATTTTGTTTTTTTGCTGTTCTCTCTGAGGCAGTTTTTCTTTGTTTTTTCGTTTTGGCCTTGCACTCTTCCGGCTTTGAGCTATTATTTGCAGAGAGTCTTCTTTGGTTTTACAAAGTTTCCCGTTATTAGCTCATTACGTGAGCTCGGGAGATTTCATTTGTATTCTACTAGTTTTAGTAGTGCGCCCGGTTATGTGGGTTGATTTTCGTTTAGGCTGTTAGCCTTAAGGAATTAGGTTCCTGTCTTTTCTTTCTTCCTTTATTATTTTCTTCCCCTAATTATTGGTCCTCACTGTTGTGAGCTGACTTGTTCTGATCTCCCCACCTTTGCGTTTGAATCTCCGAACACTCAATAAACCCCTTACAAATTCTGATAATTGTTTTTTGTTTTTCCACTAGTTAGGAACAAGTCTACATGTATTTTACAATGTGCAGTTGTTTATTACCTTTGAAATAAATAGATGAAGATTTAAAAGAGTTGGTAACACTGTTTTATTTATTTTTAAATCATACTTTCTGTTTTCAGCTTGAACCCTTCTTTAAACGGCTCTATGTTTCATTTGTCAAACTGATCATCCTAAGATTTAGGTAAGTGCATGTGTGTGTGTGTGTGTGTGTGTGTGTGTGTGTGTGTGTGTGTGTGTGTGTGTGTGTGTGTGTGTGTGTGTTTTCATGGGTTTTTGATCACTCATGTCTACTAAGAAATCATAACCATGTTTGTTCTACGTATATGTTTTTGTTTAGGAGTGGATCTGTAATCACTGAATCAGAGATGGTTTTCAATGGTTCCATGACTCTCAATAGTTCAAATTCAGATCCATTACCCACTGTGGATGAGTTGGCGAGCAACCTGGTAACTGCAGTGCAAAGCTCAAATTCCTCAGCACTCAATATAAATTCCAGCTCTATTGAAGTCACTCAAATTGCTACAACTACAACATCAACCCCCACTACAAACACAGCTCCTACTACAACTGCAGCCCCCACTACAACTGCAGCCCTGACTACAACTGCAGCCCCCACTACAACTACAAACCCCACTACAACAGCAGCCCCCACTACAACTGCAGCTCCCACTACAACTGCAGCCCCCACTACAACTGCAGCTCCCACTACAACAGCAGCCCCCACTACAACTGCAGCTCCCACAACAGCAGCCCCCATTACAACCGCATCGCCCACTACAACTGCAGCACCCACTACAACAGCAGCTCCCACAACAACAGCAGCCCCCACTACAACTGCAGCACCCACTACAACTGCAGCCCCCACTACAACTGCAGCACCCACTACAACTGCAGCCCCCACTACAACTGCAGCTCCCACTACAACAGCAGCACCCACTACAACTGCAGCTCCCACAACAACAGCAGCACCCACTACAACAGCAGCTCCCACAACAACAGCAGCCCCCACTACAACTGCAGCACCCACTACAACTGCAGCACCCACTACAACTGCAGCCCCTACTACAACTGCAGCTCCCACTACAACAGCAGCACCCACTACAACTGCAGCCCCTACTACAACTTCAGCTCCCACAACAACAGCAGCCCCCATTACAACCGCATCGCCCACTACAACTGCAGCACCCACTACAACAGCAGCCCCCACTACAACAGCAGCCCCCACTACAACTGCAGCACCCACTACAACAGCAGCCCCCACTACAACTGCAGCACCCACTACAACTGCAGCCCCCACTACAACTGCAGCACTCACTACAACAGCAGCCCCCACTACAACTGCAGCACCCACTACAACTGCAGCACCCACTACAACTGCAGCCCCCACTACAACTGCAGCTCCCACTACAACAGCAGCACCCACTACAACTGCAGCTCCCACAACAACAGCAGCCCCCATTACAACAGCAGCCCCCACTACAACTGCAGCTCCCACTACAAAAGCAGCCCCCGCTACAACAGCAGCCCCCACTACAACTGCAGCACCCACTACAACTGCAGCACCCACTACAACAGCAGCTCCCACAACAACAGCAGCCCCCACTACAACTGCAGCCGCCACTACAACAGCAGCACCCACTACAACTGCAGCCCCCACTACAACTGCAGCCCCCACTACAACAGCAGCACCCACTACAACTGCAGCTCCCACAACAACAGCAGCCCCCATTACAACCGCATCGCCCACTACAACTGCAGCCCCCACTACAACTGCAGCCCCCACTACAACTGCAGCCCCCACTACAACTGCAGCACCCACTACAACAGCAGCCCCCACTACAACTGCAGCCCCCACTACAACTGCAGCCCCCACTACAACCGCAGCACCCACTACAACTGCAGCCCCCACTACAACAGCAGCCCCCACTACAACAGCAGCCCCCACTACAACTGCAGCCCCCACAACAACTGCAGCCCCCACTACAACTGCAGCTCCCACTACAACAGCAGCCCCCACTACAACAGCAGCCCCCACTACAACTGCAGCCCCCACTACAACTGCAGACCCCACTACAACTGCAGCACCCACTACAACTGCAGCCCCCACTACAACTGCAGCACCCACTACAACAGCTGCCCCCACTACAACTGCAGCTCCCACTACAACAGCAGCCCCCACTACAACTGCAGCACCCACTACAACTGCAGCACCCACTACAACAGCAGCTCCCACAACAACTGCACCTCCCACTACAACAGCAGCCCCCACTACAACAGCAGCCCCCACTACAACTGCAGCACCCACTACAACTGCAGCACCCACTACAACTGCAGCTCCCACTACAACTGCAGCCGCCACTACAACTGCAGAACCCACTACAACTGCAGCACCCACTACAACTGCAGCCCCCACTACAACAGCAGCCCCCACTACAACTGCAGCCGCCACTACAACAGCAGCACCCACTACAACTGCAGCCCCCACTACAACTGCAGCCCCCACTACAACTGCAGCTCCCACTACAACAGCAGCACCCACTACAACTGCAGCTCCCACAACAACAGCAGCCCCCATTACAACCGCATCGCCCACTACAACTGCAGCCCCCACTACAACTGCAGCCCCCACTACAACTGCAGCCCCCACTACAACCGCAGCACCCACTACAACCGCAGCCCCCACTACAACTGCAGTCCCCACTACAACTGCAGCCCCCACTACAACTGCAGCACCCACTACAACTCCAGCCCCCACTACAACAGCAGCCCCCACTACAACTGCAGCCCCCACTACAACTGCAGCCCCCACAACAACTGCAGCCCCCACTACAACTGCAGCTCCCACTACAACAGCAGCCCCCACTACAACAGCAGCCCCCACTACAACAGCAGCCCCCACTACAACTGCAGCCCCCACAACAACTGCAGCCCCCACTACAACTGCAGCCCCCACTACAACTGCAGCACCCACTACAACAGCTGCCCCCACTACAACTGCAGCTCCCACTACAACAGCAGCCCCCACTACAACTGCAGCACCCACTACAACTGCAGCACCCACTACAACAGCAGCTCCCACAACAACTGCACCTCCCACTACAACAGCAGCCCCCACTACAACAGCAGCCCCCACTACAACTGCAGCACCCACTACAACTGCAGCACCCACTACAACTGCAGCTCCCACTACAACAGCAGCCCCCACTACAACTGCAGCCGCCACTACAACAGCAGCACCCACTACAACTGCAGCCCCCACTACAACTGCAGCCCCCACTACAACTGCAGCTCCCACTACAACAGCAGCACCCACTACAACTGCAGCTCCCACTACAACAGCAGCCCCCACTACAACTGCAGCACCCACTACAACTGCAGCACCCACTACAACAGCAGCTCCCACAACAACAGCAGGCCCCACTACAACTGCAGCCCCCACTACAACAGCAGCCCCCACTACAACTGCACCTCCCACTACAACAGCAGCCCCCACTACAACAGCAGCCCCCACTACAACTGCAGCACCCACTACAACTGCAGCACCCACTACAACTGCAGCTCCCACTACAACAGCAGCCCCCACTACAACTGCAGCCGCCACTACAACAGCAGCACCCACTACAACTGCAGCCCCCACTACAACTGCAGCCCCCACTACAACTGCAGCTCCCACTACAACAGCAGCACCCACTACAACTGCAGCTCCCACTACAACAGCAGCCCCCACTACAACTGCAGCACCCACTACAACTGCAGCACCCACTACAACAGCAGCTCCCACAACAACAGCAGGCCCCACTACAACTGCAGCCCCCACTACAACAGCAGCCCCCACTACAACTGCACCTCCCACTACAACAGCAGCCCCCACTACAACAGCAGCCCCGACTACAACTGCAGCACCCAGTACAACTCCAGCACCCACTAAAACCGCAGCCCCCACTACAACTCCAGCACCCACTAAAACCGCAGCCCCCACTACAACCGCAGCTCCCACAACAACTGCAGCCCCCATTACATCTGCAGCACCCACTACAACTCCAGTCCCCACTACAACTGCAGTCCCGACTACAACTGCAGCACCCACTACAACTGCAGCTCCCACTACAACAGCTGCCCCCACTACAACTGCAGCTCCCACTACAACAGCAGCCCCCACTACAACTGCAGCACCCACTACAACTGCAGCACCCACTACAACAGCAGCTCCCACAACAACAGCCGGCCCCACTACAACTGCAGCCCCCACTACAACAGCAGCCCCCACTACAACTGCATCTCCCACTACAACTGTAGACCCCACGACAAGAGCAGCCGCCACTACAACTGCAGCACCCACTACAACTGCAGCACCCACTACAACTGCAGCACCCACTACAACAGCAGCTCCCACAACAACTGCACCTCCCACTACAACAGCAGCCCCCACTACAACAGCAGCCCCCACTACAACTGCAGCACCCACTACAACTGCAGCACCCACTACAACTGCAGCTCCCACTACAACAGCAGCCCCCACTACAACTGCAGCCGCCACTACAACAGCAGCACCCACTACAACTGCAGCCCCCACTACAACTGCAGCCCCCACTACAACTGCAGCTCCCACTACAACAGCAGCACCCACTACAACTGCAGCTCCCACTACAACAGCAGCCCCCACTACAACTGCAGCACCCACTACAACTGCAGCACCCACTACAACAGCAGCTCCCACAACAACAGCAGGCCCCACTACAACTGCAGCTCCCACTACAACAGCAGCCCCCACTACAACTGCAGCACCCACTACAACTGCAGCACCCACTACAACTGCAGCACCCACTACAACTGCAGCTCCCACTACAACTGCATCACCCACTACAACTGCAGCCCCCACTACAACTGCAGCACCCACTACAACAGCAGCCCCCACTACAACTGCAGCACCCACTACAACTGCAGCCCCCACTACAACTGCATCACCCACTACAACTGCAGCCCCCACTACAACTGCAGCACCCACTACAACAGCAGCCCCCACTACAACTGCAGCACCCACTACAACTGCAGCCCCCACTACAACTGCATCACCCACTACAACTGCAGCCCCCACTACAACTGCAGCTCCCACTACAACAGCAGCACCCACTACAACTGCAGCTCCCACAACAACAGCAGCCCCCATTACAACCGCATCGCCCACTACAACAGCAGCCCCCACTACAACTGCAGCCCCCACTACAACTGCAGCTCCCACAACAACTGCAGCCCCCACTACAACTGCAGCACCCACTACAACTGTAGCCCCCACTACAACTGCAGCTCCCACAACAACCGCATCGCCCACTACAACTGCAGCACCCACTACAACAGCAGCCCCCACTACAACTGCAGCCCCCACTACAACTGCAGCACCCACTACAACAGCAGCCCCCACTACAACTGCAGCACCCACTACAACAGCAGCCCCCACTACAACTGCAGCACCCACTACAACTGCAGCTCCCACTACAACAGCAGCCCCCACTACAACTGCAGCCCCAACTACAACTACAGCTCCCACTGCAACTGCAGCCCTGACTACAACTGTCGCTCCCACTACAGCTGCAGCCCCGACGACAACCTTGGCTCCCGTGCTACTTCCAAACATTATTTCTACCCTGGTGTTTACCTCGCTGGACCCCTTCACTCCTGACCTCGCAGATCCTACATCCCCGGCTTTTATTAATAGAGCGCAACAGATCAGGGATCTGGTGAGTCTGAACCAGAGAGTATAATATTTGCACTTTACAATGACTTGTTGTTTGTTAACTTTTTAATGAATATACAAAGATGTTAAATAGTTTGTGATGAAATAATAATCATACTTCTGTTTTCAGCTTGAACCCCTCTACAGACAGGCATTTTCTTCCTTTGTCAGCCTGGTTGTCACAGGATTCAGGTAATTTCAGATTTGCATTTGTGCAATAGTATCTGTGTGTGTGTGTGTGTGTGTGTGTGTGTGTGTGTGTGTGTGTGTGTGCGTGCTTGTTTTTCTTGTGGTTGTGTTTGCACGTCTCCTAAGAAATCATAACCATGTGTGATCTACATGTATGTTTTTTTCTAGGCAAGGATCAGTTATCACATTTGCAGAGGTGACTTTCAGGAATTCAAGTTCAACACCCACTGATGCTGAGATTGTCAGCACCCTGGCAAATCCACCACAAAATACTAATGTAACGGAGCTCAATTTTGATCCCAACTCTGTTATAGTCAATCCAATACCAGCCACCACTACAATGGCAGCCCCAACAACTACGTTAGCTCCAACCACAACAGCTGCCCCCACTACTACTTTTGCCCTAACCACAACTGTAGCCCCGACAACAACTGCAGCTCCCACAACTGCAGCTCCCACTACAACAGCAGCCCCCACTACAACAGCAGCCCCCATTACAACCGCATCGCCCACTACAACTGCAGCACCCACTACAACTGCAGCACCCACTACAACAGCAGCCCCCACTACAACTGCAGCCCCCACTACAACTGCAGCCCCCACTACAACTGCAGCCCCCATTACAACTGCAGCTCCCACTACAACAGCAGCACCCACTACAACTGCAGCTCCCACAACAACAGCAGCCCCCATTACAACTGCAGCTCCCACAACAACAGCAGCCCCCATTACAACCGCATCGCCCACTACAACTGCAGCACCCACTACAACAGCAGCCCCCACTACAACTACAGCCCCCACTACAACTGCAGCACCCACTACAACAGCTGCCCCCACTACGACTGCAGCTCCCACTACAACAGCAGCCCCCACTACAACAGCAGCCCCCACTACAACTGCAGCACCCACTACAACTGCAGCACCCACTACAACTGCAGCACCCACTACAACTGCAGCACCCACTACAACTGCAGCCCCCACTACAACTGCAGCTCCCACTACAACAGCAGCTCCCACAACAACAGCAGCCCCCACTACAACTGCAGCTCCCACTACAACAGCAGCCCCCACTACAACTGCAGCACCCACTACAACAGCAGCCCCCACTACAACTGCAGCACCCACTACAACAGCAGCCCCCACTACAACTGCAGCCCCCACTACAACTGCAGCCCCCACTACAACTGCAGCACCCACTACAACTGCAGCCCCCACTACAACTGCAGCCCCCACTACAACTGCAGCACCCACTACAACTGCAGCACCCACTACAACTGCAGCCCCCACTACAACAGCAGCCCCCACTACAACTGCAGCCCCCACTGCAACCGCAACCCCAACTGCAACCGCAACCCCAACTGCAACCCCAACCGCAACGGCAACCCCAACCGCAACGGCAACCCCTACCACAACTCCAGCTCCCACTTTCCCTCCAGTTCCCATTTTACCTCCAGCTCCCACTTTAACTCCAGCCCCTACAGGTCCACCAGTAACAGGCGAGGGAGTCCTTCGTCTGGATTTCAGAGTTTTTCGACCCTTTAGACCAGCATTTTCAGACCAGACTTCACCTGAATTCCAGATGCTGGCTCGTAATGTAACGACGGAGGTAAACTTCCATTTTCCTATATCCTTTTTGTCAAAACTCTGTTAGTGCTAAATGATTGTATTCTTAAAATTTAAATGAAGGTTCCCCTTCCACTGTGTCTAACACCTGTATCATTCTGAAAGTTAATAATATTACATAATACATAGAAATGTCTGATAAATGTGTAAAATGAGTTGCAAATCAAATAATTCAATAGATCCTGGATGCAAAGGACAAAGCTGTAATTCTCCATATAAGATCTCAAATTTACCATTTATTGATGAATGCCTGGCTCTAATCACACTCACATGGCCACTATAAGGGCAAATGCTATTGAACCAAGCAATATGCGAGTGCACATTTTTTCTTTACAAACAGTTAGATTGAATCCACAATGTTGATTTAACAGCATTGGCTGTAGTCGTGTGCTTTTTTTAAAGGATAAAGCATCTCTCCTCCTAACTTGCATGTATTTGTAGTTAGCAAAATATTGGGACAAATATTGACTGAATCTAGGCCGGACTAAGATGATGTGAGATGTGGTGAATGCAGAACAAATTCAAGACTTAAGTTACCAAAAGTGCACTTGTAATATAAAAACTATTTTGGGAAGGAAAGATGATTTTCTAACCTTCCACAAATGCATCAATTCCATTTGACTATACTAAAAGTTTAGGGAAATATCATACAGGAGTATCATACAGCAAATGGTGCCATTTACAAAAATGAGGTCCTACATTCACGTGTATTGTTCACAAATCAGTTGTAACAGCTTCATTTTTAGAAGGTACTACATGTTTTGGGTGAATTATTATTATTATTATTATTTTGCTAGTCAGCCTTGGGTTGAAACACATAATTCCTTTACTATCAGCATCAGATTTAAAAAACCATGCAGCTAAAAAAAAACATAAAAAGACTTTCCCTCTGTATGTTTAAGAACAAAGATTGAAAGACATTAAATGTCATCTTATGTTTTTATCGCAATTACTTTAAAATTCTATGGTTAAATATAGAATGCAAACCGATTTATAGCTGTATTGTACTAACCTGCATACCTGTATATGTTCTGACTTATTCTTCACAGTTGAATCGTGGGTACAGGCGTGCTTTCCCGTTAACCTACCGCAGGTGTATTGTTCGAAGTTTCAGGTAAGAGTAGAAGCTTCTTTTATTGGCTACAGCTATTACCATGGTGATGGGTTACTGCTGCAGTCACTGCCCCAGGATGAGATATGGCTATTAATGGTGTTACTGCATTTTCTACTGAATCACTTTGAGATTTTGGTGCCAAAAGGACCACGAGTGCAGCTGCTTTATAGTAAAGTCAGCTTCTTCTCTAACCTGCAACCTTTCTCTTTCCCTTCCTCCCTCCCTTACTCCCCCTTCTCTCTTTGTCTGTCCCTCACCACCACTCCCTCCCTCCCTTCTTTCACCCCTTGCTCTTTCCTGACCTTTCCATGAACAGTCGTGGACCTCCTACAACTCGAATAGATACCGTAGAAGTGAGGACAGACCTGATCTTCAGGAACCAGTCCGTGGTTCCAAACATCAACACGGCAGTAACAACCCTCACTGAGGCCCTTAGTAACTCTCAGGTCTCTTTAGACGTTGTTCCATCCTCCATTACTGCAGGTCAGTTCCTCATTCTTCACTCAACTTGCATTATACTTATTCACCCCAACTATGCATATTTTAAATGGATCTGGAGTATGTTGGTATTATGTATAATAATAATAATAATAATAATATCCATCACCTGTCTAAGTAGTTCTGTAGTTCTTACCTCATTGGACAACTGGCTTAGATGTGGCACATTCTGCTGATGCAGGCATTCATTTCTCAAATGCATCCGTTTTCATTCATTTTCGTCAGTAATGTGACCTGTATTTGATGTTTTTTATATGTATTTTGCACAAAAACACTCACTGGTAAACTTTTGTCTTAACAGCACTCCCAGTCTCTACAACTAACAGTGCCATGGCAACAAACAAACCCCAGGACATGGTTATTTTTCTGTTTCCTCTTATTCTGGTCATCAACCTTCTGTCTACAGATATGAAGCTGCCTCAATTTTAGCCAAGTAAATAAGGCTTTGTGATTTTCGAAACTTGCTGCAACATTTTATGAGGATTATATTTATGCTTATTTTAATTTTATTCTGTTAGGGTTCTGTCACTTTAATTTCCTACCTCATTTAAAATGGTGAGTGATGTAGTGATGTGAGTGATGAGGTAAAACGTCATGTTCACTTGTGTCCATGTTCATTTTTTAATATCTGTTAAATCTGTAACTAATTACAGTTAATATCTGTAAAATTATTCATTTAAAAACTGCTTTTTAATTGAAAACATTTGCCACAGTTACAATTGCCTTTCTTAACTATTACTGTCTGCCCCACCAAATAATGTGTATTGTGATTCATTTAAATATTTGATAATAATATATTTGAAAATATGTTGCCTATTCTATTAATAAATCCCATCATATTGCATATTTGCTTCAGACTGTTTTTTTAAGTTGGACCTTATGGATGGATGAATTTTAGTGAAACTAATGTGTTCTGCAGTTGTGATAAAATGGCTCCCATCCCACACCAATCCTTTAATCAGTAAAAAAAATGTTTTTTTTTTTCAGAATATAGTCAAACAAATGAGTTTCTCACAGAGCATGCTGCAGGGGAAGAATTTAAGTCATAACAGATGATATAACATGTCTTATTGGAAAGGAATTAACACTGCAGCTAAGTTGAAATATCCATATCCAATAAAACACAACATCACATTTGGTGTGTTATAAAAAGATAAAGGTATTGGGGTGCTGCATATTTGGTTCCTGTGGGCCATGACAACCATTTTTAAAATGGCTGCCAAATAGGTATCAAATAAGGTTGAATGGTGAGGAAAACTGGTTTTATTTATTTTTCACTGGTCTTGATTTCAATCAATTTGTGTTTAGGCTAGTTAGATCACATTCCAGAAGATCACTGACAATTATATTTTTCTTAAAAAAGGATGATTTTTAAAAATCTCTTACCCTGATGAAAGTGCAAAAGTGGAATAGAAGGAGCATGGTCACTTTGTGGTCAGAATTATCCCCATTTGCCTTGAAGCTGGACTGTCAATCAATATACATACAAATTGGCAAGGTCCTCCGCTTTCCACCTGTGCATTTCTTGTTTCATTAGCCACAGAATTGCCAGGTAAAGTTCTAGGTCTGCGACAACCTAATCTCAACACAGTCTCTGGTTCCACATTTTTTTTCTGATGAGCGACAGATGTACCAGTTGTACCTGTTGTCACCAGTTGTAGTTCACTTGATGGAGCAGCTATTGTCCAGAAGTTTAAACCTGCTGCTTCAAAAACCTTTGACTACGTTCAACAGATCTTCATGCCCTATGTATCACAGCATTCAAAGGTCACTCGTCTTGACCTTGTGTGGGACAGCTACATTGCTGATTCTCTAAAACACACAAGCAGAGCAAAATGCGGTAATGGGGTCCCCAGACGTGTGTTGGCTGAATCCGCTATCCCCTCAAACTGGCAGAACTTTTTGCATGTTGATGAAAACAAGCAGAACTGCTCCTGTTTGAGGCCCTGCTTGACTAATTTGACAGGGATGACAACTCATCACAGATCAGGGTTTCCTCTTCAATTCCCCCACCAACAGCCAACAGTGTGCCGCCCCACCTAAAAATATCAAATGGAAATGTCATTGTTAAAAAACGAATTTACTATCCTTTAATAATAAAAAGAAAATTTGTTTGCGTGATTCGTCTTTGGAAATTATCAACGATTTAATATATTTGCTGAGCTGCCCTCGGTTAGTAGGCTAACTACCTCCAAGTATAAAATTACAATGTTTTGATTTGCATTAATCTCACTACAATTGGCTGCCTGGTCACACGCAGACAAAAAGATTTGTTTATGTTACGTTATCTCAGGAAAGCGATTAACAAACCTTGCTAAATGATAATGTCATCTTCAAATAATAAGAGGAGATTGCCACCAAAAAACGTCAGGTAAAGATCTTGGGCCTCATTTATCATTCATGCGTATGTTCAAATCTGATTGTAAAGTCTGCGTACGACCATTTTACACAAATTTCCAGTTTTATCTAAATTAATGTGGGTATACCATATGATGAAATCTCACAACAGCGAGGGCACAATAGTTGTCCAGCCTAAACTTTTGTTTGGAGATGATAAACAAAAAGGTGCTCTTTGGAAACAGGCTATGGAATCTTAAAAAACCTTAAATGAGGAGTTGATCATAAAAACGGTGAACATATTAAAAGCCATTAAAAGTGCATCTGGGCAATATTTTAAAATGCACTTGACCTACGTGTTGTGGCTCTAGACATGGTGGAGCCTAATTGGCAAGAATACTATCTGAATGATAGTTGATTTTTAATGATATGCCGTTATTAGTTGCTCATAACATATAGCCTAAATGGAATGAAGCATGAGCCGGTTAAAATTATTCAATCAGGAAATAGCCTCTGTATAAGGATTTATCATGATTATTCATGTTGTATAAAAGACGCAAAAAATATATATTTTTCAATTTTTTCTAAAACTGGCCGATCTATATTTATTAGCCTAGAAGACCTAGCAAACGTTGCACCCCGGCGTGGGCAATTTTTTTTAAGTCGCCATCTTCTATCACTCTTTCCACGGCCACTTTCCCAGTGACATCCCCCATCCTCTCATCTGCAGATGAGAGGTCCGGGATGCCCTTTCCTCCACCTGTACCAGCAGAAGTTTTTTTATTTTTTGTGAATGTTATTTTATTTATTTATTTTATTTCTACTGTAGTTCGCTAATCAAAGGAAGCATTATGTATTTATAGCCCTGGTTATCCTCTGCCAAACAGTGGCTTTTGAGCTTGGCCTTGCCAAATATGGTACTAAATGAGCGTGTGAGTATGGTAATTCATTATGTGCACGTGCTTTCCTAATATACGATCAAGTCTGATTTATCAACCTACGAACACGTTTACGATCAGATCAGTGGTTTATGCAAGTTTGATGAATCACACGTGAGATTTTCATACGCAAGTTGATACACTCAAATTACCAATGCTTAGCCAAACTGTAAAGTTATTATGCAACCTGAGTCTACATTGAGATTATGATTGTCACGAACCAAACACGGGCTGAACCCAAATGCACGACCAAGAGACAGGGAAACAGGAATGGGTGTTTATTAGGAGCTTTGGGGTAGTCCCAAGCTCAACACAAACTTAACAAAAAGTCAAAGAGTGTCCAGGAAGTAGCGAACTGCTCCAAACCGGAGCTGGGCTTGTACTGGGCCAGGAGGCCCACACTGGAACCGGACCACGGGAACGAAGGTTTGTTCCGAACCGGAACTGGACTTGATCTGGACCGGAAGATCCAACAGGAACTGGATCACGGGAATGAAGGATTGGTTCCGAACCGGAACTGGACTTGATCTGGACCGGGAGGTCCAACAGGAACTGGATCACGGGAACGAAGATTTTGTTCCGAACCGGAACTGGACTTGATCTGGACCGGGAGGTCCAACAGGAACTGGATCACGGGAACGAAGGTTTTGTTCCGAACCGGAACTGGACTTGATCTGGACCGGGAGGTCCAACAGGAACTGGATCACGGGAACAAGGTTTTGTTCCGAACCGGAACTGGACTTGATCTGGACCGGGAGGTCCAATAGGAACTGGATCACGGGAACAAGGTTTTTGTTCCGAACCGGAACTGGACTTGATCTGGACCGGGAGGTCCAACAGGAACTGGATCACAGGAACGGACTCTGGACCGGAGGGTCCAACAGGAACTGGGCTGGAGGCAGAGAATCCAACTGCGCAGGCAACGTTAGTCTTGGCGGGGGTATCGCAACACATACAGGGAGACTGGACTGCTACAGGCTGGATCCAAGTGGCACACTGGTCTAGGAACCAAGGAGGTAGATCGGGGGAACCCACAGCAGAGTTTTAGTTTAAACAGCACCAACATACAGGAGACCATGACACGCACGAACAACGTTAACGAACTGGTGCCGAATAGCAGCCAGCGAGAGGTATAAGTAGGGGAGTGAAATTGAAACCAATAACCAAAAGCATGAGGAATGTAACCGAGGGTGATTGACTAATTGACTGGTGCGGAATGCATGCAGGAAGGGGGAAAGGAGATAGGTTGAACCTAAAGTGAGGGAACAGAGAGAATCAGACAGAAGGGACACGCCCAGCCTGTAGCGACAGGGAAAACACGGACACAGGGAATCCATCATGACACGGGAGGAAAGGGAAAACATGGAGAACGGACAGGAAGGGAGCGGAACGTTACAGTACCCCCCCCTCAAAGAACGCCACCTGGCGTATCCGGAGGCCTAGTCTTGTCCGGGAACTGCTTGTGAAAGTCCGAGATGAGAGAGTGGTCCAGAATGAGGCTCTTGTGGAGCCAGGACCGCTCCTCCGGGCCATAACCCTCCCAATCGACCAGGTATTGGAAGCCCCGGCCCTTGCGGCGAATGTCGAGTATCCGACTCACCGTGTAGGCCGGGGCGTGGTCGATGATCCGGGGCGGGGGTGGAGTGACCGCCGGGGCACTGAGGGGGCTGGAGGCGACAGGCTTTATTTGGCTCACGTGGAAAACGGGGTGGACCTTAAGGGAAACAGGAAGGGAGAGTTTAACAGAAACGGGGTTGACCAGGCAAACAATGGGGAAGGGACCAATAAACCGGGGTTGAAGTTTCTTGGATGACGTGGGGAGGGGAATATTGGCTGTGGACAGCCAGACCTGCTGACCGGCCCTGTACTGCGGGGCTGCGGTCCTGTGAAGGTCCGCCAGACGCTGGGTACGGGAGTTTGAGCGAAGGAGTGCGGTGCGTGTGAGTTTCCACGTCCGCTTGCATCTCAGGAAGTGGGACTTGACGGTGGGAACTGCCACCTCGGCCTCCTGGGCCGGGAGGAGGGGAGGTTGGTACCCCAATGAGCACTCGAAGGGCGACATCCCCGTGGATGCGCACTTCAGGGAGTTATGCGCATACTCCACCCAAGGGAGGAAACGGCTCCAGGAAGCGGGGTTGCGAGCAGTAATGCACCGCAGGGCGGCCCCCAGGTCCTGGTTCGCCCTCTCCGCCTGGCCGTTAGTCTGGGGATGGAACCCCGACGACAGACTAGCCGACGCACCCAGGGCCACACAGAACGCCTTCCACACCTGGGAGGAGAATTGGGGCCCACGGTCCGATACGATGTCGGATGGGATCCCGTGCAGCCTGACAACGTGCAGCACCAGGAGCTCCGCTGTTTCGAGGGCGGAAGGGAGTTTGGGAAGAGGGATAAAGTGAACCGCCTTGGAGAACCGGTCCACAATAGTCAGGATGGTGGTGTTGCCCTCTGACAATGGTAGCCCGGTGACGAAGTCTACCCCAATGTGACTCCAAGGACGGCCCGGGACAGGGAGGGGGTGGAGAAGCCCGGAGGGAGGCTGGTGGGATGCCTTGCTCCTGGCGCAAACGGGGCAGGCTAGGACAAACGCACGGGTATCCCCCTTGAGGGTGGGCCACCAAAAGCTCCTCCTGACCAGGGCGATGGTTCTGGCAACCCCTGGGTGACAAGCCAGACGGGAGGCGTGAACCCATTCCAGAACCTGGGGACGGACAGAGTCGGGCACAAACAGAGAGGGGTTAGGGTTATTGCGGGGATCCGGTTGGGAGGCCTGGGCGGCCTTCACGACTTCTTCGATCTCCCAGGACACCGCAGCCACAATACAGGAAGTGGGTATAATGGGCTCCGGGTCAGCAGGACTGGAGGGGGGGGAAAAAATGCGGGACAAGGCATCAGCCTTGGTGTTACGAGAGCCAGGGCGGAAGGTTACTGAAAAATTAAAACGGGCAAAAAACAGCGACCACCTAGCCTGACGGGCGTTAAGCCTCTTGGCGGACCTAATATAAATTAAATTATGGTGGTCCGTGAGGACAATAAATGGGTTACCTGCCCCCTCCAGCCAATGACGCCATTCCTCCAGTGCCAGCTTTATCGCTAGGAGTTCCCGGTCCCCGACATCATAATTGCGCTCAGCGGAGGACAGTCTCCGGGAGAAGAAGGCACAGGGATGGAGCTTGCTGTCCAAGGCGGCACGCTGAGACAGAATGGCCCCCACCCCGGTGTCGGAGGCATCAACCTCCACAGTAAACTGACGGGTGGTGTCGGGGTGACAGAGAATGGGGGCAGTGGAAAATCGGGCCTTGAGTTGTTCGAAGGCCCGTTGAGCCTCGGGATTCCAGCAATAGGGAATGGACGTGGAGGTGAGTTTGGTAAGTGGGGCAGCAATGACACTGTAATTGCGGATGAACCGACGATAAAAATTGGCGAACCCGAGGAACTGTTGGAGGTGCTTACGTGAGGATGGTTGGGGCCATTCTGTCACCGCCTTGACTTTGGTAGGGTCCGCCCGGATACTGCCCTTCTCGATAATGAAGCCGAGGAACGGGACAGACGAGACGTGGAACGAGCACTTCTCGGCTTTCACGAAGAGCTGGTTCTCCAGTAGCCGCTGGAGAACCTCCCGGACGTGGAGAACGTGTTCCTGGGGGGATTTGGAAAAAATGAGGATGTCATCTATATAAACAAAAACACTTTTGCCCGACAGGTCACGCAGGACATCATTCACCATCCCCTGGAAGACTGCTGGGGCATTAGTGAGGCCGAACGGGACCACCAGGTACTCGTAGTGGCCCAACGGGGTGTTGAATGCAGTCTTCCACTCGTCCCCCTCGCGTATACGCACCAGGTGGTACGCGTTACGGAGGTCGAGTTTGGTGAAGATGACTGCCTGGGAGAGGGGTTCAAAGGCAGTGTTAATGAGGGGAAGAGGATATTTATTACGGACCGTAACCTCATTGAGGCCCCGGTAGTCGATGCAGGGGCGCAATGAGCCGTCCTTCTTCCCAACGAAGAAGAACCCTGCACCAACCGGGGATGAGGAGGGACGGATTATGCCTGACGCAAGTGACTCGTGGATGTAGGTTTCCATGGCCAGCTTCTCCGGCCCCGACAGGCTGTAGAGGCGACCAGATGGAAGCTTGGCTCCCGCCAGCAGGTCGATGCAACAGTCGTAGGGTCTGTGAGGAGGCAAAGACAGAGCACGTGACTTGGAAAACACTTGCGACAGGTCATGATAATGGTTGGGAACATTGGCTAGGTCGGGTACAGGAGGGATAGGTCTGTTACTCGTGGCCCCCGGGGGGGGTAGAGCAGAGCGGAGACAGTTGGCTAGGCAGTGACCGCTCCATGCCAGGATGCGACCGGCTAGCCAATCGATGTGTGGGTTGTGGAGGCGCAGCCAGGTCTGTCCCAGGACCATGGAGGACTGTTTGGAGTGAATCAGTAGGAGTTGGATCGTCTCCCGATGATTGCCAGAAACAAGGAGCTGTAGGGGAACGGTGGAGTGGGTAACTAACCCCAGACTCCTACCGTCCAGGGCGTGAGCAGTGATGGGGTTGGGTAAGGCCTCCGTGGGGATCCCGTACCTCTTGACAAAGGTGATATCAATGAAACTGGAATCGGCCCCGGAGTCGATTAGGGCAAATGTAGAGGCGGTGTTGTCCCTCCACAGGAGAGTGACCTTGAATTCAAGGCGGTTCTGGGCCGCATGGTTTGGGATGATGGAGCTCGTCAGTACACCCAGTCTTACTGGCGAGCCCCTTTCCTTTGGGCGGATGGGACAAGAAGCTATTTGGTGGCCTGTCTTGCCACAGTAGAAACAGGACTGGGTGCGGAAACGGCGTTGGCGCTCCTCGGCGTCCACCGTGATCTTGCCCAGTTGCATGGGCTCCTCCTCAGGAGACAAAGCGACGACTTTCGGTCCCTGGACGGGAGAGGGTTGGCGAGCCCGGGAAGGGGCATAGGGCGGAAGACGGGAGGGATTCTTCTCTCGCTCACGGGCCCGGGTTCTGAGACGGTTATCAATGGCTATAGCCAAACTGATGAGGCCATTGAGCGAGTTAGCCTCCTCCCGAGTAGCTAGCTGGTCCTTCAGCTCTTCACTGAGAGCCTGACGAAAGGCCCCCTGAAGGGAGGTGTCGTTCCATCCCGCCTCAGCAGCGAGGGTGCGGAACTGGATAGCCATCTCCGCTACGCTGCGGCTGCCCTGCCGGACCTGTAGGAGGCGCTGGGTAGCGTCTAGACCGCAGATCGGGTGGTCAAAGACGCGCCGCATCTCCGCGGTGAAGAGGGCGAAGTTGTTGCACGTAGGAGCCTGACTGTCCCAAATAGCTGTGGCCCACTCCAGGGCACTGCCTCCCAGGCTGCTCATGACAAAGGCGATTTTGCATGGGTCGGAGGCGAAGGAAGTGGGCTGCATGCGAAAAACAATGTCGCACTTCATTAAAAATTCACGGCACCTCCCCAGCCCCCCGCGGTATAATTCGGGGTGTTGAACTCTGGGCTCCCGGCCAGGAGAGGGGACCGGAACCTCGGGAGACAGTTCGGGTGTTGGGCCCACAGGGATCCGAGGAAGAGGCAGGTGAAGCGCTAGTTGAGCAACCTGCTCCGTAAGCCTCCCCAGCACTTCCAACACGTCGTCTATCCGGTGGCCCTGTTGGTCGCTGACCGCGGATTGGGTGCGGAAGGCGTGGCGGATCCGCTCGAGGTCGGCTGGGTCCATGTTTTAAGACCAGTTCGTTCTGTCACGAACCAAACACGGGCTGAACCCAAATGCACGACCAAGAGACAGGGAAACAGGAATGGGTGTTTATTAGGAGCTTTGGGGTAGTCCCAAGCTCAACACAAACTTAACAAAAAGTCAAAGAGTGTCCAGGAAGTAGCGAACTGCTCCAAACCGGAGCTGGGCTTGTACTGGGCCAGGAGGCCCACACTGGAACCGGACCACGGGAACGAAGGTTTGTTCCGAACCGGAACTGGACTTGATCTGGACCGGAAGATCCAACAGGAACTGGATCACGGGAATGAAGGATTGGTTCCGAACCGGAACTGGACTTGATCTGGACCGGGAGGTCCAACAGGAACTGGATCACGGGAACGAAGATTTTGTTCCGAACCGGAACTGGACTTGATCTGGACCGGGAGGTCCAACAGGAACTGGATCACGGGAACGAAGGTTTTGTTCCGAACCGGAACTGGACTTGATCTGGACCGGGAGGTCCAACAGGAACTGGATCACGGGAACAAGGTTTTGTTCCGAACCGGAACTGGACTTGATCTGGACCGGGAGGTCCAATAGGAACTGGATCACGGGAACAAGGTTTTTGTTCCGAACCGGAACTGGACTTGATCTGGACCGGGAGGTCCAACAGGAACTGGATCACAGGAACGGACTCTGGACCGGAGGGTCCAACAGGAACTGGGCTGGAGGCAGAGAATCCAACTGCGCAGGCAACGTTAGTCTTGGCGGGGGTATCGCAACACATACAGGGAGACTGGACTGCTACAGGCTGGATCCAAGTGGCACACTGGTCTAGGAACCAAGGAGGTAGATCGGGGGAACCCACAGCAGAGTTTTAGTTTAAACAGCACCAACATACAGGAGACCATGACACGCACGAACAACGTTAACGAACTGGTGCCGAATAGCAGCCAGCGAGAGGTATAAGTAGGGGAGTGAAATTGAAACCAATAACCAAAAGCATGAGGAATGTAACCGAGGGTGATTGACTAATTGACTGGTGCGGAATGCATGCAGGAAGGGGGAAAGGAGATAGGTTGAACCTAAAGTGAGGGAACAGAGAGAATCAGACAGAAGGGACACGCCCAGCCTGTAGCGACAGGGAAAACACGGACACAGGGAATCCATCATGACACGGGAGGAAAGGGAAAACATGGAGAACGGACAGGAAGGGAGCGGAACGTTACAATGATGTCGCCAACCTAGAACCTTACCTGGCAATAGCCTATCTCTGTCTACTGTATTCCAAACAAAAAATTTTGTGGCTAATGAAACTAGATAAACCGAGAACCTTGCCGATATAGATATATTGACTAACAATGCATACCACCCCGTATAGCCTATCTGGCTATGGCTTTTTAGTTTGCAGCAAGGCATTGCTGCATGTTTTTTTTTTAAATTATTATTTTCTTTTAAATGCGTCATGATCTAATTTTGTCCGTCTTTCATGTTTATTATTTAACGTTCCTTACATTTTTAACAGCAGATTACCTACTGAGGGTGTGTTAATTATTTAAACATACATTTTTTCATTCAAACAAATTAATTTTATTTGTGGTAACACTTTAGAAAACATGCATGCCTATTTAACATCTACATTTAAATAACACTGGATAAGCGCAATGCTCCAAATGAACTCAGGAAAACGGTGTAACAATATTGTCATTTAGCCTGTTAGATTTGTGAATAGGAAGCTACACACGTTAGTTTACCTGTCGGGAGACGTAGCCTACTTGCATGACAGTAACAACTGTCCGTATTTCCTATAACATTGCAATAGTCTCTAGATAATAGGTTTCTTTTTAACTGTAAACATACCCGTCACCCGTCAAAAAATGTATTTATGGAATCCCATGAAACCTTGTGATGCTTATGTGACTGGCAAACAGCAAAGTTTAGCATATGTGCTTTTGTCAATATGGGGCAATTAGGTAGCTGGCTATAAACCGTCCTATAAGCTACTTTATTTCACATGCGAGTACTTTCAAGACTGTTCAACTTTCCACCCATATACCTAGCCACAGAGGAGTAGCCTATCACCACAAAGTGCTGCCCATACTCTAAGGTAATAATAATAATAATAATAATAATAATAATACATTTTATTTATCTGCGCCTTTCAGGAAACTCAAGGACACATTACAGAGTAGAGGGGGAGGGGAGAAAAAAAAACTGTGGCAGTGCTCCTGTTCCTCCTTGCACAAAGGAGCAGATACCGGTCCTGCCGATGGGTTGTTGCCCTTCTATGACCCTGTCCAGCTCTCCTCGTGTAATGGCCCCTCTCTCTGTATCTCCTCCACGCTCTTGAGACTGTGCTGGGAGACACAGCAAACCTTCTTGCGACGGCACGTATGGATGTGCCATCCTGGAGGAGCTGGACTACCTGTGCAACCTGAACGGGCTGCAGTTACCGCCTCATGCTACCAGTAGTGACAAGGGCACTAGCAAAATGCAAAACTAGAAAAATCAGTCAGGAAAGACAAAGAGAGAGAAATGGTCTGTGGCCACCACCTGCAAAACCATTTACTTTTTAGGGTTGTCTTGCTGTTGCCTCTCTTGTCCATTTGTTGTCACTTACATTTGTACCAAAGCAGGTGAAATTGATTCACAATGATTTACGCTTCCTAACTGGACAGATCGATATCCCAGAAGTTACATTTACTTGGTGTTATACTGTGTTGATTAAGTGTTCCCTTAATTTCTTTGAGCAGTGTATTTATACAGTCTATGGTATGGGGTGGGCAACTCCAGGCCTCGCGGGCCGGTGTGTATGCAGGTTTTTGCTGCCGCCAGTTAACAATTATTTAATTAGCCCAATCGTTTACATGATCTGATATTTTAATCTACATATCCGCGATATGAACAGCAGCTGATGAATGTTCTTGTGCCGGTATGCGTGTATTGTAGCGTTTTATCGTTCTGTAATTTACGAGTGAATCGGTGATTGTGTGTGTGACTAATTAGCTGATTGAGCCGTGGTAACTGGTGGCAGTAAAAACATGCATACACACCGGCCCGCGAGGCCTGGAATTGCCCACCCCTGGTCTATGGTATGGAGGCAGGGTAACTGGTGGCAGTAAAAACATGCATACACACCGGCCCGCGAGGCCTGGAATTGCCCACCCCTGGTCTATGGTATGGAGGCAGGGTAACTGGTGGCAGTAAAAACATGCATACACACCGGCCCGCGAGGCCTGGAATTGCCCACCCCTGGTCTATGGTATGGAGGCAGAAAAAAAGAAGAAGAATTAGAAGAAGAAGGAGAAGACTTGGTAGAAGAGAAAAGAGAAAAACAGCAAAATAACCCAAGTTTGGGGCTTTATTGTGTGGGTGTTGCGTTGTACATGAAGTCTCGTTACATGGAGTCAGTACATATAGAAGCCATAACTTAGCGGATGTCATACTTGCCATCCCAATAGTTTGTATATGATTTTATTTGACCATAAAAGGAATAGAAAAAGTAGTGTACAAATTATTTTTGTGCAGGAAACTATCGTGTGGGAACACCTACTAAGAGTATGAATTAGGCTCTTTGAGAGGTTTCAAGCAATCTCTGCCCAGTGATGAGTAGGCCTACATGTTGTTTGGAATACAGTAGACTAACATAGATACAGACCTGAATAGCAGTCAGATGTAAAAAGAAAGTACTAAATATCTGATTGTACCGAGATAAATGTTTGTTTTGGTGGTGCTCATTTGAATTTCCTGACTTTTAATTTTTCTGATACGGTTTTTAACCGTATTGACATTGGCCCTCTAGACGCAATATCCATCTATACTCCTCAAAAAAAGTTTGGAAACGTTATTTCGGTCGATTATTCCTCCCCTTTAATAATACCAATTGGTATTGTATTTTATATCGTTGGAAAGCCTGATTAGTCACCTTTACAACGAGGTACAACTTGTAAGGATCATGCATTCGTGGAATGAGCAACACAGCTAACCGTGTGGGTAGCGGCCCAAAAAAATGTGCCAAAATCCCCTGCAATATTCTTCTGTTGGTATTCACTCTCGTTTTGAGCTTCAAGTGCTGGCAGGTGTATGCCAGTCACAGGTGTGTGACTGGCACCTGATTGGCACCGAGGAATGGGATGCCATCCCACAGCAGTGTGTGACCAGGCTGGTGACCAGCATGAGGAGGAGGTGCCAAGCTGTTGTGGCTGCGTATGGATCTTCCACACGCTACTGAGGTCCCTGACAGTGTAAAATGAATAAAGTGTAAAAATGGCCAATATGTGTTGTTTTTTCCTTATTACTGTGGGAGAGTGCAATCATCCAGTCCACCAAGCAACTCAAAACGAGAGTGAATACCAACAGAAGAATATTGCAGGGGATTTTGGCACATTTTTTTGGGCCGCTACCCACACGGTTAGCTGTGTTGCTCATTCCACGAATGCACGATCCTTACAAGTTGTACCTCGTTGTAAAGGTGACTAATCAGGCTTTCCAACGATATAAAATACAATACCAATTGGTATTATTAAAGGGGAGGAATAATCGACCGAAATAATGTTTCCGAACTTTTTTTGAGGAGTGTAGTTTCTACTAGTCTTATTTTAGAGTCAATATCTCAAAAAATATTCATTGCACATCCATGGTTTAAAGGGATTGCCAACTGTGTTTAAAACATGGTTTTCTTTATTTTATATTACTCCGCAAGATTTCCGCCAAGATATCAGCCTTTAAAAAAGTCTACAGCTGAAGAAAATTAAGATTGAATAGTGTGACTTTCTGCCGACTATGCAGTTCACAGGCCTGGGTGGGCATGAAAGCTATAATATTCAGGCCACGCCCAAAAGCCTCTAGGCAAGTTACTCGCAGATTCAAAAGTTCAATAGAAAAATTTGTCAGGAGAAACAACCCTTCAAGTTATCCATCCATATCTGGCAGCAGAATGATGGTTTAAGGCTTGCTTGATATGTCAGACCCTTGATGACTTAGAAGACATATGTGGAGATGCAGGACACCATAGTTTCCTTCCGCCTGCTCTCTCGTAATAGCGTGTAGCCACAGGGCTCATCTTTTGGGATTGCCGATTGGACATAGCAAACGTGCAAAATGCAAGTCAGGTTTTTAAAATTACATTGGCTGTGCAGTTCACAATGAAACAGTTTTTGGAAATTTTATAGGGTTTTTTTCCCCTGATCTTTGTTGTCTTCTTCCTGCACAGTTGTTTTCTATGGGAGCGAGTCTGAATTATTCCACAAAAGTGTGGTGTGGCATTCACAGAAACTCCTCAGTGATGTATGACCGCGTTTCTCTATTGGTTGAGAGAACCTAATGACGTTTACTGGTCACGTTTTAATACCTCCCAATCAAAACCTTGCCGGATCAATTACAGGCAATGGTGAAAAAAAAGGAAGGCATACCTCAATTTAGGCATATCACTTAGTACTGATATTTGGGTTATGTTTATTCCACCCCAGGATGATAACAATTAACCATTGAAAAGCTGAATCATCGATTTGAGCTGGCAGTCTTACAGTTCAAATTGAAGAAGAGGCTGCATCATTCAGAAATTTTAAACATAATACACTTATTTCAGAATCCCCACATACAGAATATACATAATACACATAAAATATGTAGTCTAATGTTTTTAAATATGTTTTTTTTTAAACGTACAAAAGCATGTGTGTTTTTATATAACAACAGCAATGTATTTTGGCCCTAAGTGCAATAGGTGGTCGCTGTGGAAATATCGACTGTACAAGACATTGGTGAAATGTAACAAGATAAACTCTTCAGGGTTAATCAAAAAACAATTGTGGCTTCCTACCACATAGAATATTTGGTTTCATAGACATATTTATACAAGAGATTTTGCAGAAAAAAAATTACTTGTCTTCTAAACCGAAAATGTCCACCGGGTACTATAGCCTATATGGTAGAGTAAGCAAGGGAAAACGCAGAATGCTTATTTGTACGACATTTAAAAAATATATTTTTGTTTCTATATCTGAACATGATTTTCATAATGTGTATAAATGGTGCATTTTACAGTCTGTGGTTGTGGCAAGACAAGGGTCATATGTGCTTTGGGCTATTACAGTTTGTCTCAATTGTTTACACAAATCTTCTGAAATTAAAACGAATTTTTCAAAATTATAAACACAAAACCCACACGGTCAACTTTTTTTGCAAAACGTCATGTGTCTCTTGTCAAAATTAAGCACTATTTTCAAAACCACACACTCTCATCCCAAAATGACATTTTTTCTTTGAATAATAAACAGTTAACAAATGAATACAAATTATAAATGCCAATTACACACTGGTGTAAAAAATGAAAGACACTATTACCATTATATTACATAGGCATCAGTATTGTTTGAGTGTACTGGCCAACTCAAATATTGTAAATTTGTATTTTTCCAAATTACAAAAAAGTAGTACAGCGTAAAATAAAAACAAACAGGAGAAAATGAAAAAAAACTGTACTGGGAGTAAACAAAAATGTAAAAGTAAAACCAAAAATAAATTAGTCTGGTTTCTGCTCTTGATCAGGCCACATAATCTCATGTACATCCCACATTATATTTTCTCTGGCCAAGCAGTGGGAGAAGTGTCTTTTGGAATTACACAGCCACCCTTGGCATGACTGAGAAATGAAAAAGCAATGGTTTCATTGAACCAACTTCGAAACAGAGCATCACAATGGAAACTCACATTGCCCCATATGACAACACGTGTGAGCTGCTCTGGCCTATCATGTGTGTGTGTGTGTGTGTGTGTGTGTGTGTGTGTGTGTGTAAGTGTGTGCACATGTCGGTGTGTATATGTGTGTGTTTTTGTGTGTATGTGCATGTGTCTGTGTGAATGTGTGTGGAGCTCATTTTTTCAGCACTGTGAAAGACATATTTCCCCCGTGTTTCAGGTCCTCTTTACAGTAAGGCTGGTAAGATGCTAAGACCGTGCTTAGCTACTCTGAGCTGCAGAGGGGACAGGTTCTCCCGTATTTGCTCCATGTATGGGTGGCTTCGGTACGTACATGAGGAATACTGCCAGCTTAGCTTGTGCACACTATGATGTCTGTACTGTGGTCCCCTTGTAGTCGTATACATTAGGTACTCTGCAGTACAGGAATCACTGAGTATTGATATGTTACACTAAATAACAATAAAGCAGGTCTACCTATTCACATTCCTAAATGTTCATCAGCCATTGTTCTGCACATACAGGAGAGCTCACATTTTGCCCTTTTATTTATGCTAAAGCTCTGATTGCTGATTGAATAATTAAATCAATTAGGTTTTTATCTGTGAAGAATGCGTGTGTTAATTCATATTGGAGTTTATAGTTTTTAATGGCAGTTCATTTTTCATGTGTTTTTCAAAATATACTTTTTGAAAATTGTGCCTAAAACAGGAAAATTGTATGAAATTTAAATGTACAACATTCCCCAATCAGAAGCCTTGGATGAACAAAGAGGTCCGTCTTCTGCTGAAGACACGCGACACCGCCTTCAGATCAGGTGACGCGCAGGCCTACAGCTCAGCCAGGGCCAATCTCAAAAGGGGTATCAAGAGGGCCAGGCACAGCCACAAGCTAAGGATTGAGGAGCACTTCATCAACTCCGACCCCCGACGCATGTGGCAGGGCATCCAGTCCATTACGGATTACAAACCCACCACCAACTCCCCCCCAACTAACGACACCTCCCTCCCTGATAAGCTCAATGACTTTTATGCCCGCTTCGACAGGGACAACCACGAGGCGGCTATCAAGACCATACTTCCTGTTGACCACCAGCCCCTCACTCTCTCCCCCACTGATGTGTGTGCTGTACTGAGCAGGACTAATGCACTGTTTCTGTTTCTCTGTCTCGCGTCTGCTGGCTCTATTTTATGAGCCTGGGGAGATATCTGCAATTATACTTGTGTCTTCGAGTCTCGCCCTCTTTTGGGGTCGTTCTTATTTGGCTTTACGCCGGGAGGTTTTTTATTCCCACCATTTCCTTTTGGTTTTGTGCTAGTCCGTTCACAGATTCCGCTCTCCTTTTAGTGGTCCTCACTTTCGTGGGCGTCTTGTTTGCATCTGGTTCTCCCTAACCCGAACCCTCACAATAACGTCTCTGCATTTGAATGGATCTCTATGGGAATTGGGGGGTGGGACTAGATGTAGCTGTAAATTACACTGGAACAATATGGAACACATGGTTGGCTAAATGGCTCTAAGTCATCAAGGGTCTGATGTATCAAAAACCATCACTCTACTGCCAGAAATACAGTAGATATGGATGGATAACTTGAAGGGTTTCTTCTCCTCCATAGAGTTCAATAAGAAAATTTGTCATGAAAAACAACCCTTACAGTGCATATCTGGCTTGGTTTAAGGCTTGTTTGATACCTCAGACCCTTGATGACTTACAGCCATTTTACCAACCATGTATTCCATACTGTTCCAGCATAATTTACAGCATTCATTGCCATATCAGGGGATTTTAATCACGTCACCTTCACCTCCCACCTGACCGGCTTTACACAGTTTGTTGATCGTCCTACCAGGGAAAATAAGACACTTGATCTGTTGTACGTCAAGGAGGCTTACAGCGAATCAGCTTTTCCACCACTTGGAAAATCGGACCACAATCTGCTCTTGCTTCAGCCTTGTTACAAACCCTGTGTACTGAGGCTGCCTGCAACCACCCGCTCATTCAGGAAGTGGTCACCAGAGGCTAGCTAAGAGACTGTTTTGAGTGCACGGATTGGAATGTACTGCTGGAGTCACAGGGAAACAACAACATGGACACTGACATTGACAGAATGGTTGACTGCACCACTGACTACATTAACTTCTGCAGGGACACTGTTATACCAGCATGTACAATTTTTCCGCAATAACAAACTCTGGATCACCAGTGACATTAAGGCACTTCTCAACCAGAAAAAGGAGGCCTTTAAAGATGGAGACAAAGAGAAGCTCAAGCTTGTGCAACATGAGCTAAAGGGGAGATTAAAGCAGGCAAAGGAGGACTGCAGAAGGAAAGTAGAGAGAAAGCTGCAGCACAAAAACACCAAAGAGGTGTGGAGGGGAATGAGGACCATGGCTACAAAAATAAAAATAGCCAGGCAACAGTGGGTGATGTGGACAAGGCTAACGAGTTCAACCAGTTTTACAACAGGTTTGACACTGCGGCCAATGTCTGCCCTGCCCCAGCCGGTACAGCCTCACCCGTTCACTCTCCCACCACTTCAGCTGCAGCCTCTCCTCCTCAATCTCCTCCACACGTTTGTACCCCCATCACTGCAGCTGCAACTCCCCACTCCCTTGTCCTTCACAGCAGATGAGGTGAGGACGGAGCTGGGGAGGCTGCGCCCTGGAAAGGCAGCTGGTCCAGATGGTGTGTGTCCGAGTCTTTGCAGCCCAACTGGGTGAGCCTCTCCAGAAGATCTTTAACCTAAGTTTACAAATGGGGAGGATCCCGGTTCTGTGGAAAAGATTATGCCTTGTACCGGTACCCAAAGTAGGGCATCCGGATGAGTTACACGACTACAGACTGGTGGCCCTCACATCACACATCATGAATACCCTGGAGCGGCTGCTTCTTCACTAATTGAGACCCCATGTTAAGCACGTGCTAGACCCCCTGCAGTTTGCGTACCAGGAACACATTGGAGTTGACGATGCTGTCCTCTACATGTTCCAATGGGCCTACTCTCATTTGGATGAGCCAGGTGATTATGTGACGATTATGTTTTTAGATTTTTCGAGCACGTTTAACACCATCCAACCCCCCATACTTAGAGACAAGCTCGAGGGGATGGGGGTGGATCCTTCCTTTGTTTCCTGGATCACAAATTACCTGACAGGACGCCGACAGTTTGTCAGGCTGGGGAATTGTGTCTCTGAGACGGTGGTGCGCAGCACTGGGGCTGTTTTGGCTCCCTTCCTGTTCACATTGTACACAGCGGACTTTAAGTACAACTCTGAGTCCTGCCACATCCAGAAATACTCGGATGATATGACTATTGTGGCGTGTATCAGGAATGGGCAGGAATGGGAGTACAGGAACCTGACGAAGACCTTCACCGACTGGAACGATAAGAACTGCCTCCTACTGAACACCTCCAAGACCAGGGAGATGGTGGTGGATTTTCGCAGGTCTAAGCCCCCTCTTCAGCCAGTCAACATTCGAGGGGTGGACATTGAGGTGGTGCAGACCTATAAATACTTAGGTGTGCATCTGGACAACAAGTTGGACTGGTCCCTGAACACAGATGCCCTCTACCAAAAGAGGCAGAGCCAGGTTTTTTTCCTAAAGAGGCTTAGGTCCTTTGACCTAATCCATCCATGCTGCGGTCTGCTGCGGAGGCAGCATAAAGGACAAGGACACTAGTGTCCTCTTTTACGCTGCAGTCTGCTGGGGAGGCAGCATGAAGGACAAGGACACTAGTGTCCTTTTTTACACTGCGGTCTACTGGGGAGACAGAATGAAGGACAAGGACACTACTGTCCTCTTTTACGCTGCGGTCTACTGGGGAGAAAGAATGAAGGACAAGGACACTAGGTGGACAAGCTGGTGAAAAAGGCTGGCTCAGTGCTTGGCAGGAGTTTGGACTCACTGGGGACTGTGGTGGAAAGATGTACACTATCTTGGTGCAGGCTATCTTGGACAATGTCAGTCATCCCCTCCACAACACCCTGGCAGGCCAGAGAAGCAGCTGCAGTGGACGGCTCATCTCGCTGCGCTGCAGGACTGAACGGTTCAGGAGATCCTTTTTCCCCACAGCCATCAGACTTTATAACACCTCAGTCAATGGCAGGGGCTCATGACCTTGACCTTAGCTGCTGGCCCCTGTGAAATAATAATAATACTGGACTGTGTGCAATAATCCTTCAAGGTGTGGGGGATCTCTGTGTCAGAGACACAGAGGGAATATTGGAAGTCCAGATGCGATAGCTGAGCAAACTGAAAATGTTAGAAAGAACACCACCGACGGACAATAATCCGTAGTGGAATAGAGGAAAATAACAAAACACAAATAACCTCGCGATAAGAACGAGGAACTCGATCTCCGAGCGAAAACAAAGAAATAAGCAATACGCTTATCTAACTCCTGTTAGTGGAGCGAAACAAAAAGGAAAACACAGAGAGCTCAACAAAACCCCAAACGTTTTGGGTAAGAGCACTCTTAGATAAGAAAGGAAAACCAAAAGAAACGAAAAGCCTCTGCTCTGAACTCAGAGCGAAAAAAGAGAACTTACTTTCTAAACTTCCTAACCTTTCTTTTTAAACTAGCTTTTTCTAACTAACCTCCTATATCTCTTGTACCAGCTCGAATGTTACGTGGAATAACATGGAAGCAACGAGAGAGGCAGGAAGCGGAGTATAAATAGTCAACGGAAATTAGTCACAGGTGAACTTACTAATGACGAGGCGAAAGCAAAACCCCGTCGCAGAACAAAGGAAAATCCGATAGATTACCGGTAACGACAAAAAAGAATAAAGAGGACGCGGAGATAAGAGAAGGAAGGCAAGATCCATGACAGGACCCCCCCTCTAAGGAACGGCACCGGACATTTCCACAACCTTATCTCTGCGGAAGTCTGTGATTAACTGAGGGTCCAGGATGTTTCTTGATGGAACCCAGCAACGTTCCTCCGGACCGTAGCCCTCCCAGTCCACGAGGAACTGCCACCCTCTGCCCACACGTCTCTCGGCCACAATGTGCCGAACGGTATAAGCCGGACCCCCCTTAATGAGTCGGGGAGGCGGAGGTGGTTTCTCCACCGGGGCTAGGGGACTGACGAGCACTGGTTTTAAACGGGAGACGTGAAACGTGGGGTGGATGCGCATTGAGCGCGGCAGTTGCAGTCGAAAAGTGACTGGATTGATCTTCTTTATGATCTTGAAGGGTCCCACAAAACGAGGGGCGAGTTTGCGGGACTCGACCCGCAACGGAAGGTCACGCGTAGAAAGCCAAACCCGCTCACTAACTCTATAGGGTGGTGCGGCTCGACGATGCCTATCAGCCGTGGCTTTTTGTTTAGCCGATGCCCGTATGAGAGACAAACGCACTTGTCTCCAGATCGACCGACACCTCCGAACGAAAAATCCTGCGGAGGGCACCTCCACCTCCCTCTCCAGCTCAGGAAAAAGAGGTGGTTGATAACCCAGCTGAGCTTCGAAGGGTGAGAGGCCGGTGGAGGCGTTACGCAGCGTGTTATGAGCATACTCAGCCCAGGCGAGGTGACGACTCCAGGAGGTGGGCTTGGACGCGGCAAGGCAGCGAAGAGTACTCTCCAGAGTCTGATTCGTACGCTCTGTCTGGCCGTTAGTCTCCGGGTGAAAACCGGAAGACAGACTAACCGAAGCCCCCAGCAAAGAGCAAAATGCCCGCCAAAACTTGGCGGCGAACTGAGGGCCGCGATCGGACACCACATCCGACGGAAGACCGTGCGGCCAAAACACATGGTCAATCATAAGTTGCGCTGTCTCAGGTGCAGAAGGCAGCTTGGGCAGCGCAATGAAGTGAGCCGCTTTAGAAAAACGGTCGACCACCACTAAAATGGTGGTATTGCCTGCGGATAATGGCAACCCTGTGACGAAGTCCAGGGAAATATGACTCCAGGGACGGGTGGGAATAGGTAGGGGACGAAGAAGACCCGAGGGGGGAAGGTGAGAGGCCTTGCTGCGAGCGCAAACTGGACAAGCCGCGACAAATGAGCGTACGTCCCTCTCCAGAGTAGGCCACCAAAAACGCCGGGATAAAAAATCCCTAGTACGATGAACACCGGGGTGACCGGTGAGTTGGGAGGCGTGACCCCATTGGAGCACCCGAGACCTAAGATGAGGAGGCACGAAAAGACAGTTGGCCGGTGCCCCACCTGGACCTGGGTCCGAGCGCAAGGCTCTTTGCACAGCTGCCTCAACCTCCCATATAACTGGGGCAACAACGAGGTCAGTGGCGATAATCGGCTCAGGAACAGAGTCAGTCTCAGAGCGGTCGTAAATCCGCGAGAGAGCGTCAGGTTTTACGTTCTTGGACCCGGGGTGATATGTAATGATAAAATTGAATCTTAAAAAGAACAGCGCCCACCGCGCTTGCCGTGAATTGCGCCTCTTAGCCAACTGAACATACTCCAGATTTTTATGGTCGGTCCAAACCGTAAACGGATGTTCCGCTCCTTCGAGCCAATGGCGCCACTCCTCCAAAGCCAACTTGACCGCAAGCAATTCTCGATCTCCTACGTCGTAATTCCTCTCCGCCGATGTTAGGACGCGAGAAAAATACGCGCAAGGGTGCATCTTGTGGTCAAGTGGCGAGCATTGGGACAGAATGGCCCCGGCGCCTAGCTCGGAGGCGTCCACCTCTACCACAAAGGGAAGGGAGGGGTTGGGTGTGACCAGGATGGGTTCGGAAGTGAATCTTCTCTTCAATTCCGTGAAAGCTGCCCCCGCCTTGGAATTCCATTGGAACTGACCGCCGAATTTTTTTTTTGTAAGTGCAGTAATAGGCGCTGCTACCGCACTAAAATTGCGAATAAATCGGCGATAAAAATTGGCGAACCCTAAAAAACGTTGTATCTGTTTTATGGAAGACGGCGTGGGCCAGTTTTTTACCGCGGAAACCTTCTCCGGATCCATCTGTACCTTCCCCTCCTTTACAATGAAACCCAAAAATGACACAGAGCCAGAGTGAAAGACGCACTTCTCTGCTTTTACAAATAATTGGGCCTTGAGAAGAGCCGAAAGAACCTGACGAACGTGACCGACATGTGTGGTAAGATCGGGCGAAAATATTCAAATATCTTCAAGATAAACAAAGACGAATCTCTCCAGCATCTCCCTCAGCACATCGTTAACTAACGCCTGAAACACCGAGGGGGCGCTAGTGAGCCCGAACGGCATAACGAGATATTCGTAGTGGCCGCTGTGCGTGTTAAAAGCGGTCTTCCATTCGTCGCCTTCACGAATTCTAACGAGGTTATAGGCGTTACGTAAGTCCAGCTTCGTGAAGACAGACGCCCCCTGAAGACGCTCGAAGGCGGAGTTCATAAGAGGAAGGGGGTACCTGTTCTACACCGTTATGTCGTTAAGGGACCTGTAGTCAATACAGGGTCTGAGACCTCCATCTTTTTTTTTAACAAAAAAAAAACCGCCCCTGCAGGCGAGGTGGAAGGTCTAATGAACCCATTAGCCAAGGCCTCCTCAGTATATTTACGCATAGATGTGCTCTCCGGAATGGATAAGGAGTAAAGAGACCCTCTAGAGGGGGTAGTGCCCGGGTATAGCTCTATGGCGCAGTCATAAGGTCTGTGAGGTGGAAGTGAAGTGGACCGTTGTTTGCTGAATGTCTCTGCAAGATCGGCGTATAGTTTAGGGACATTAGCGGGAAGCTGAAATTCGAGCGCCCCTCCCACTTCAAACTCCTCCGTGTCCGAGGCAGAGTGAATCTCCCAGTCGATCTCTGATTCAGACGTCAACTCCTGCCACGCATGAGGTTGCTCTGCAGAGTGATCCCAATCTAAACTCTCCTCTCCATTCTCGGAGGGAGCATAAAATAACTCCTTGTTTAACGGAGTCATCACTCTCTGAGTCAGACTCAGCACAATCCTCACCCCTTCCTCCCGACAGAAACGGCCTGGAGGCAGAACAGTGGCGTTTACATCCGGGCCCCCATTGATGAATAACGGGCCCCGCCCCCCCCCCAATTAATATGTGGGTTATGGCGAGTAAGCCAGGAATGACCCAAAACCAGCGGATAAGCTGGGGACTCCACAATTTTTTTTTTAACCTCCTCCGTATGCTCTCGATACGGCACGCGCATGCGTATGGCGGCGGTAACCCGGGAAATGGTGCCTGTGCCTAGCGGGCGGCCGTCCAAAGCCGTAACAAGGCGAGGAAGAGAAAGAGGGTGGGTGGGAATCTTGTGGGATTTAACCCAGTCGGAATCGACGAGGCACTCAACCGCCCCGGAATCAATAAACGCTTTGCAGTGAATCCGCCGGTCGTTCCAGCGTAATTCAACCGGGAGGAAGGTCCGAGGGTAATTTAAATTTCGTCCCGCTAGGCGACTCGGTTCCCCTAGCGAGACCCCTCTTTTCCCGAAAGTTTGGGACAGTGGTCCTTTAAATGACCCCTCCTCTTACAGTACCTACACCACCACTCGTGAGACTTAGCATCCCCTGTTTCGCGCATGGAGGAGCCATCGACCTGCATGGACTCCTCCTGCTTAGTGGGAGCTAAAAACGGAAAGCGAGACGGCGCTGGCGTGGGAGAGGAAGAGTAACGGGCTGGGCGATGTTTAAAACCCTTATCAGCCCTCTCCTTCTCTCTCTCTCTAAACCGGTTGTCTAACCGAATAGCTGCAGATACCAGAGCCCCGAATGTAGCGGGTGGTTCGATACCCGCAATGGCGTCTTTTATGGGTTCTGATCGGCCCATCCTGTCACCCCCGCGAGAGCACGGAAAGTAATTGCAAAGGCCGCCACGGTGTCGGTGCCCTGACGAAGACGGGTCAAACGCATGGCAGCTTCCTTGCCAGAAACGTCTTGATCAAAAACTGACACCATCTCCGCCATAAGCCTCTCTGTGTTACTCATGATTGGTGAATCTGCCCTGATCAGTGGGTCAGCCCATGCGAGAGCATTTGCAGTTAAAAGAGACAGAATAAAAGCGACTCTTGATTCATGTGCACAAAACCGTGAGGGCTGTATTTAAAAAAAAATTAAGCACTGCGTTAAAAAACCCTGACACTTTCCTGATTCCCCGCTATATCGCAATGGGAGTTCGAGTCTCGGTTCCCTAGCGTTAGGTGGAAATGACGGGGGAGTGGCCAGTGTAGATGCTTGTGCGACTGGGGGCGGATCTGCCCTGAGAGAGAGAGTCCGGATACTCTCTGACAATTCTCGCAGAGCTATTGCCTGCAGTTGCATCTGCTCGTGCAACGCTTGCTGCGAATATTGCAGAGAACGAACACTCTCTCTCTGTTCCGCCAGGACTGCCTCCTGAGTAGCTATAACTCCTTTCATATTTGCAACTATCGCTGGAACTTCCCCTGTGGCTTCCATGTTCTGTGGGGGATCTCTGTGTCAGAGACACAGAGGGAATATTGGAAGTCCAGATGCGATAGCTGAGCAAACTGAAAATGTTCGAAAGAACACCACCGACGGACAATAATCCATAGTGGAATAGAGGAAAATAACAAAACACAAATAACCTCGCGATAAGAACGAGGAACTCGATCTCCGAGCGAAAACAAAGAAATAAGCAATACGCTTATCTAACTCCTGTTAGTGCAGCGAAACAAAAAGGAAAACACAGAGAGCTCAACAAAACCCCAAACGTTTTGGGTAAGAGCACTCTTAGATAAGAAAGGAAAACCAAAAGAAACGAAAAGCCTCTGCTCTGAACTCAGAGCGAAAAAAGAGAACTTACTTTCTAAACTTCCTAACCTTTCTTTTTAAACTAGCTTTTTCTAACTAACCTCCTATACCTCTTGTACCGGCTCGAATGTTACGTGGAATAACATGGAAGCAACGAGAGAGGCAGGAAGCGGAGTATAAATAGTCAACGGAAATTAGTCACAGGTGAACTTACTAATGACGAGGCGAAAGCAAAACCCCGTCGCAGAACAAAGGAAAATCCGATAGATTACCGGTAACGACAAAAAAGAATAAAGAGGACGCGGAGATAAGAGAAGGAAGGCAAGATCCATGACACAAGGACTGTGTGGTACTTTTAATTGGCACCTTTTATTCATTTATTTATTTATATGACTCTTTGCTTTGTAGGTTATTGTGTATTGTCTCTAATCTACAAATTGTGTGTACTACTGGACACCTGGATTTCCCCATGGGGATACATAAAGTATCTATCTATCTATCTATCTATTTTGAACATGAATTCTGTGTGGTTATGTAAGACTGAAAATGATTGATTCTTTGGATTATCAGCCATAAACCCTGGGTTACTGAGCTGGTGGCGACTTTCTTGAGGGTGCAATAAAACAATTCACCAGGTGGCCTGAGAACCCTTTGCTGTGGGGCATCTTGACCCCTTCCTCTGACCTCTACTATAATACTGACTGTTCCAAACTACCAAGCATGGCGTCATAAACAGCAGCTGGAAAGACCGGGAATGATGCCGGGAACCCAGGCCTGTTCACAGGTCGTAAAAGACCTGTGAACAAGCACCCTATGTTAAATGTATTCTGGACTGAAACAAAGCTGTATATGTATATTGCATCTTATGTATGTGCATGTAAATAATTGTGGATAATATGATAAATGTGGTTAACCAGGATTAATGCTAATTAAAGTGTGGGGTTTGTGAAAGTATAGTAGGGGGAAAAATACATAAGAAATAAAGAATGTGGAAAAAGGAGGATTGTATAGGTTATCAGGGATGTATATCAGGGATGCACTTGTTCACATAAGTATCTGGATCACAGAGTGGCCATCACCTGGACCTCACCTGTTATCTAGATAAATGATAGGGAAGATCACAAGATCACGGGCCATCATAAAAATAATCTTATTACTATCACTAGATTGGGGGGAGTAGACTATGCAGTTTATCTTCCTGGAGGGGGGGGGGGGGGGTCTCCGGGTGGTGAGGAGTTACATCTCTCTTCCTGCAAGACCTTATTTGGACAAACAAAGTGAATTGTGGAATGTGGAAGGCCTGCTCAGGACTGCATTTAAGGGAAGTCCAAAGGGACATTCAAAGAGAATCTGTTTAACAGGTCTCCTGGTGCTGTAGTGGTGCCATAGTCACACCGTACAAAATAATTTTGTTATATACTTTGTTGGTGAACCTGTTCATGTTTTTTTGTCTTGGCAGTAAATCCTGTGTTTAGCTATAGGTATTGAATGTGTTCATATTTTCTCTCACAGTCATAACCAGTGATTATTGTCATTAATAAATTATCATGTTCTCACATCATCTGCATCTTTCTTTTCAACTCTTTTCCAGCTCCAATTGCTTAATCAGAGTATATGATCTGAGCTACAGTGTTCTGAGCACTGTGGTATGTATGCTTGAGTCTCGGAGTCAGAAACCCTGCGTCTCGCTCAGGGCTGAGTGCAAGTTCCCAGTATGTGTTCTCCAACGAACTGAGATCCAGAAATAGTGCTAATCCCGGGAGCATATATCGAGTAATGGTGGTACCCAAGGAAGAGTCGAGTGTAACCACTCCAAGCTCCATGCATGATTAAAACCAAATTCTAAATTCTAGTTTTAAATGGAGTCAGATAAATGAGTAAATAAATGAGTGATATTTCACAATAACTTTTACCTTTTCTCACAGCAATAGCAGAATACGTTTAAACCTTCGCTCCGAGCTATTCCCTCATTAGTCTAGCTGCGCGAGATTTACAGTTACATAAGATCAGAACGTACAGAAGTTAATATGTTTAAGGGTCTGTGGTCATTGTGGTTATTTCTGTAGAAAATCCTGAAAAGTGCCAAACTCTCGGTTCTGTATAGGTATGGGGCATGCCCCGCCAAGCCATAACTTGACGGATGGCATACCTGCCATCCCAATAGTTTTAATATAATTTTATTTGACCATAAGAGGAATAGAAAAAAGTAGTGTACAAATTATTTTTGTGCAGGAAACTATCATGTGTGGGAGCACCTACTCTAAGAGCATGAATTAGGCTCTTTGAGAGGTTTCAATCAATCTCTGCCCAGTGATGAGTAGGCCTGTTGTTTGGAATACAGTAGACTAACATAGCTACCGACCTGTATAGCAGTCATATATATACAGGTGCAGCTCAAAAAATTTGACTATCGTAAAAAAGTTCGATATTTTTTGTCACTCATGTCAGAAAGTAAAACTCATATATTATATAGATTCATTACACATAGAGTGAAATATTTCAAGCCTTTATTTCTTGTAATTTTGATGATTATGGCTTACAGCTAATGAAAACCCAAATTCAGTGTCTCAGAAAATTATAATATTACATAAGATCAATAAAAAACAGAATATTTTAAACAGAAATGTCAGCCTTTTGAAAAGTATGTTCATTCCTATGCACTCAATACTTGGTTGGGGCTCCTTTTGCACGAATTACTGCATCAATGCGGCGTGGCATGGAGGCGATCAGCCTGTGGCACTGCTGAGGTGTAATGGAAGCCCAGGTTGCTTTGATAGCGGCCTTCAGGTCGTCTGCATTGTTGGGTCTGGTGTCTCATCTTCCTCTTGACAATACCCCATAGATTCTCTATGGGGTTCAGGTCAGGCGGGTTTTCTGGCCAATCAAGCACAGTAATACCACGGTCATTGAACCAGCTTTTGGTACTTTTGGCAGTGTGGGCAGGTGCCAAGTCCTGCTGGAAAATGAAATCAGCATCTCCATAAAGCTTGTCAGCAGAAGGAAGCATGAAGTGCTCTAAAATTTCCTGGTAGATGGCTGCGTTGACTGTGGACTTCAGAAAACACAGTGGACCAACACCAGCAGATGACATGGCACCCCAAATCATCACTGACTGTGGAAACTTCACACTGGACTTCAAGCAACGTGGATTCTGTGCCTCTCCACTCTTCCTCCAGACTCTGGGACCTTGATTTCCAAATGAAATGCAAAATTTACTTTCATCTGAAAAGAGGACTTTGGACCACTGAGCAACAGTCCAGTTCTTTTTCTCCTTAGCCCAGGTAAGACGCTTCTGACATTGTCTCTGGTTCAGGAGTGGCTTGACACGAGGAATGCGACATTTGTAGCCAATGTCCTGGATTCGTCTGTGCGTGGTGGCTCTTGATGCACTGACTCCAGCCTCAGTCCGCTCCTTGTGAAGCTCCCCCAAATTCTTGTATGGATTTTGCTTGACAATCCTCTCAAGGCTGCGGTTATCCCTGTTGCTTGTGCACCTTTTCCTACCACACTTTTTCTTTCCACTCAACTTTCTATGAATATGCTTGGATACAGCACTCTGTGAAATAAATAAAAGTACTGGAAATACCTCATTGTACCGAGAGACATGTTTGTTTTGGAGGTGCTCATTTGAATTTCCTGACTTTTCCGGCTTTTCACCAATACAAACATCTCACTTAAAAGTTTTTTTGTCAAACTTTTTGTATTTCGATGTCACTTCCTTTTCCATAATGCAGAATCAGAGAGTACACCTTTCAGCACAGTGAACAAAGCATTTTTCACAGGGTGTGGCAGACAACTTCAAGAAAGAGGGATTAATGAAATATGTTTTTGTCTTTATTTTTTTTAGTCTACGTGTCAACATATTTTCTGTCATTTGACGACATCTGACATGTTATAAATATGGCAGGACGAAGGCATGCATTGCATATGTATAACTGGACCTTTAGAGGAACATCATCAAAGAAAGTATATGCTTCAGCTTTACAATAATTTCAGAACCAGATAGTATTTACACTCGTATTTACGTATTTACACTCCAGAAAAGCATCTCAGGATAAGGTAAATGTGAATCTATTTTTATATTTTACTTGTTTGAATGCAAGCCTTTTATTGAGCAGTCAACATGTTTTTTTCTCTCTTTTCTGTCTTATATTCACTTTCATTCAACATCTGTCTGAAATTTGATTATTTTGCCATGGGTATACTGAGTGACTCCTGAAGGTACACATTTTCAGTACCAACCATTTGCTAGGATGTTAATGCTTGAAATGGAAAATGGTTATCCTTCATGAAAGTGAAGCCATATTGCTCATAGTTGTTTCTTCAGCATACAATTTGCTGCAGATGCTTTTGATGAAATGGAGGAAGAGACAGATCACCGTTCCAAAGAGAGTACCTTCTCCAGAAGCTTTCAGAATTTTACCAGCTCAGTTTTGTTTTTATGAATATCATATTCTATGGAATTTGGGCTGCAAAGTTGAAATGCTTTGTCACTGTTTTTAATTATATTAAAATTTCTATAAAAAATAACCTTTTGTGAAATATAATCAGATATAAGAAATTTTATATAAGCAATTTTAAACAGACCTTCTGATTGGTGGATTAAAGGCAGTTATCCAATGGGGAGAATTATTATTGTTTTTTGAGGGTATAGAGTCAGAAACCTTTTTCGAAAAAAAATTAGTTTATGTCTAGCGCCGCCAATAGATGATTATGAAAAATACAGCATCTTTTGCAAAAATGGATATTAGAATGAGTGCATGTTTTTTGAAAAAAATATTGGTTTTATTTTCCTTTGCCTAGCCTACTTACAATTATCAAAGAGCTGTCATAAAAAAATATATATATATAAAAGTAGGCTATGATTGACTGTCTGGTATATATTACCAGACCAATATTAGATGGATTCCTTGATAGACAGTGTTTGGATCATAATCGCTTTGACAGAAAGACGATTTTGTAGCCGACTTGTGAGCACAGCTGCTCCAAAATTATTAGGAAGCGCAAAGTAACTCCTCGCTGTGTATATCTCCCAGTGCTCCAGGTTAAAATGAATATTTTAACCTGGAGCACTGGTAGATCTACACTGCGGGGAGTTACTTTGCGCTTCCTAATAATTTTGGAATATGAATATTTTAACCTGGATAGATCACCGTTCCAAAGAGAGTACCTTCTCCAAAAGCTTTCAGAATTTTCCCAGCTCAGTTTGGCTTTTATGAATATCATATTCTATGGAATTTGTGCTGCAAACTTGAAATGCTTTGTCACTGTTTTTAATTATATTAAAATTTCTATTAAAAAACCTTTTGTGAAATATAATCAAATATAAGAAAATGGGCAATTTTAAACAGACCTTCTGATTGGCGGATTAAAGGCAGTTATCCAATGGGGAGAATTATTCTTTGAGGGTATAGAGTCAGGGAAAAAAAGAAGAATAAGTGGATTAAGAAGAAGAAGTACTGGAAATACCTCATTGTACCGAGAAACATGTTTGTTTTGGTGGTGCTCATTTGAATTTTCTGGCTTTTCACCAAAACAAACATCTCACTTAACATTTTTTTTTTCAAGCTTTTTTGCATTTCGATGTGTCACTTCCTTTTCCATAATGCAGAATCAGAGAGTACACCTTTCAGCACAGTGAACAAAGCATTTTTCACAGGGTGTGGCAGACAATTTTTAAAAAGAGGGATTAATGAAATATGTTTTTGTCTTTATTTTTTTTAGTCTACGTGTCAACATATTTTCTGTCTTTTGACGTCATCTGACATGTTATAAATATGGCAGGACGAAGGCATGCATTGCATGTGTATAGCTGGACCTTTAGAGGAACATCACCAAAGAAAGTATATGCTTCAGCTTTACAATAATTTCAGAACCAAATAGAATAGGAGCTGCCACAGAATATTAATATACGTATTTACACTCCAGAAAAGCATCTCAGGATAAGGTATGTGAATCTATTTTTATATTTTTTGCCTTTTATTTATTGAGCACAATTTTTTTTTTTTTTTCTTTTTTTTTCTCTCTTTCATTTTCTTCATTTTCATGAAATCTGATTATTTTTTTTTTTTGGGTTTTTGATACTGAGTGACCTGGTACACACTTTTTTTTACATTCCAACCATGTTAATGCTAATGCTTGAATGGAAATGAAAATCCTTCATGAAATGAAAGTGAGTGAATTTTGTAGTTCGTAGTTGTTTCTTCAGCATACAATGCTGCAGATGTTTTGATGAAATGGAGAGAGAGAGAGAGATCACCGTTCCAAAGAGAGTACCTTCTCCAGAAGCTTTCAGAATTTTACCAGCTCAGTTTTGTTTTTATGAATATCATATTCTATGGAATTTGGGCTGCAAAGTTGAAATGCTTTGTCACTGTTTTTAATTATATTAAAATTTCTATAAAAAAGAACCTTTTATGAAATATAATCAGATATAAGAAAATGGGCAATTTTAAACAGACCTTCTGATTGGCGGATTAAAGGAAGTTATCCAATAGGGAGAATTATTATTATTTTTTGAGGGTATAGAGTCAGAAACTTTGTTCGAAAAAAGTTTGTTTATGTCTAGCGCCGCCAATAGATGATTATGAAAAATACAGCATCTTTCGCAAAAATGGATATTAGAATGAGTGCATGTTTTTTTTTAAAAATATTGGTTTTATTTTCCTTTGCCTAGCCTACTTACAATTATCAAAGAGCTGTCATAAAAAAATATACATATAAGTAGGCTATGATTGACTGCCTTGTATATATTACCAGACCAATATTAGATGGATTCCTTGATAGACAGTGTTTGGATCATAATCGCTTTGACAGAAAGACAATTTTGTAGCCGACTTGTGTGAGCACAGCTGCTCCAAAATTATTAGGAAGCGCAAAGTAACTCTCCGCAGTGTAGATCTACCATGAGAAAAAAAATCCCTCTTTACCAGGGGTGCCAATAAAAGTGGAGGGCACTGTATATACGTATTTTAATAATAGCCCATTACTTGCTACCACTGTCCAAAAATGTATTTTTGAGTGCATCTGTCACATGCTGGAAGGATGTGGCCAGGAAGGAGAGAGATTTTAACCTGGAGCAATTGACTTCAATTAAAGGTTGGATTTTTTCAACAAAAAAAATTGTGTGAGATTAAGCTAATTCACCAAATGGTGAATGTTTTATAACCCTTTTTACTCATCTTTACCAGGGGTGCCAATAATAGTGGAGGGCACAGTATGTGACTTCAACTCGTTAAGTGGAAGACGTCGCATATAGGCTATTATGTTACAGTACATTACTTTATTAGGTAGGCTAAATCATAAAAAAAATATTTATACTTTTTAAAAAAAGTAAATCCAACGATTTATTTGTTTACATATTGCGTGCAACCACTGTCCAGCGATTCTTTTTTGATTGTGTGATGGGTATATCCCAGTCATCAATAGAAGCTATGATCATTTTATCAATGCGATGTATTAATACCTTCACTGCCTGCTTATACCCCGTCATGCAAGAGCAACTACGATGCGAAAAATGCGGTTATTAAAGGCACTGTCACTGACACGTTGAAAACGCATAACCCCACAAACATTTTTTTAGTAGATATTTGGCAACCCAGGGGGCAGGTACAAGAAAGAGGTCATTAGAATATCATGTCCTGTATCGCCCACATTTAGAGATAAGCACCTGCGCAACACAAGTTAGAATACGGCGTAAATCAGCTCGCGTTCAATCCGCGCAGGAGAGGCACTTAAGCGCATGACTTAAGTTGGCCATCTCTGAAACCGGCCCTTAAAACTGATAATTAAAGGGGATTTCAAAAGCTCCTTTTGCCAATTAAACTGGGGGATGATTAGGTGGCAGACTGAAAGAGCCAGGTTGGGAATTTAGCCAGGACACCGGGGAAACCCCTACTCTTTACGATAAGTGTCATGGGATCTGTAATGACCACAGTAAGTCAATTAGCAGTGATTTAGTAGTAGTAGTAGATTTAGAATGAGTAGCGACTGCAGAAACAATACCTGAAAGACACAGAGCTGGACATGTTTTAGGTTGCAGGTAAAATTACATCTAGATGAGGCCTAATTGACGATTCTCATCATTTAACTCTTGTATACCAATTGTTTCAAATTTTTGGTGAAATATTTCCAGTCATTTCAGAATTTTGATTATGTTTTTCAGTCCGCACTGTGGGAAAAAATGAGAAAAATTATGGTGATTGATACTATTAAGCATTCTCTACAAGCATTTTTTTGTTCTGAATGACAATTATTTGTATTTCATATTCTGTTCTTATTTGTATTGTTTTCTTGAAATGATGTAATGAAGATAACTGCTTTGATTATATTCTAGATTCTGTGTATCAATTTTAAAAGATACATTGAAGATGAAAGGGAAAAACCTGGTCATATTGTTACTTTTATTTGGTAAGTTAATCCAAAAAATCCCATAAATACTGAATGGAGAAAATAGGATTGCTGTAAATTTGTACTTAATTTGCTTTACAAATGTTACAAACTTTGCAGCCTCTAATACAACGACAGCAGGTGACAACTACAATACAACTGAATCCCCAAGTACAACCGCAGCTCCCACTACAACTGCAGCCCCAACTACCACTGCTGCCCCGACTACAACTACAGTCCCGACGACAACTGCTCCCTCAACTAACAATGTAGCCCCAACTACAACCGCAGCCCAAACAACAACTGCAGCTGCTATAACTGCAGCCCGGACTAGAACTGCAGCTCCCACTACAACTGCATCGCCCACTACAACTGCAGCTCCCACTACAACTGCAGCCCCCACTACAACTACAACCCCAACAACAACTGCTCCCCCAACTACAACTGTAGCCGCAACTACAACCGCAGCCCCAACTACAACTGCAGCCCTGACTACAACTGCTGCTCCCACTACAACTGCAGGTCCCACAACAACTACAGCCCCAACTACAACTGTAGCCCCAAATACAATTGCAGCCCCAACTACAACTGCTGCAACCACTGCCACTGCAGCCCCTACTACAACCGCAGCCCCAACTATAACAGCAGGTCCTACAACTGCAGCCCTGACTACAACTGCAGCTCCCACTACAACTGCAACCCCCACTACAACCGCAGCTCCTACTACAACTGCAGCCCCCACAACAACTGCAGCCCCCACGACAACTGCAGCCCCCACAACAACTGCAGCCCCCACTACAACTGCAGCCCCCACTACAACTGCAGCCCACACTACGACTGCAGCCCCCACAACAACCGCAGCTCCTACGACAACTGCAGCCCCCACTACAACTGCAGCCCCAACTACAACTACAGCCCGAACTACAACGGCAGGTGCTTCAACTGCAGCCCTGACAACAACTGCTGCTCCCACTACAACTGCAGCCCCCACTACAACTACAACCCCAACAACAACTGCTCCCCCAACTACAACTGTAGCCGCAACTACAACCGCAGCCCCAACTACAACTGCAGCCCTGACTACAACTGCTGCTCCCACTACAACTGCAGGTCCCACAACAACTACAGCCCCAACTACAACTGTAGCCCCAAATACAATTGCAGCCCCAACTACAACTGCTGCAACCACTGCCACTGCAGCCCCTACTACAACCGCAGCCCCAACTATAACAGCAGGTCCTACAACTGCAGCCCTGACTACAACTGCAGCTCCCACTACAACTGCATCACCCACTACAACTGTCGGTCATACTACAACTGCAGCTCTGACAACTGCAGATCCCACAACAACCACATCGCCCACTACAACTGCCGCCCTTACTACAACTGCAGCCCCCACTTCAACTACAGCCCCCACTACAACAGCAGCCCTGACTACAACTGCAGCCCCCACTACAACTACAGTCCCCACTACAACAGCAGCCCTGATTACAACCGCAGCTCCTACTACAACTGCAGCCCCCACTACAACTGCAGCTCCCATTACAACTTCAGCTTCCAATCCACCCACAGAATCACCAGTCATTTCTTTCTCGCTGGTGTTCATCTCTAACGACCCCTTCACATCTGAGCTTGGAGTTCCTAACTCTGTGGCTTTTCAGAATAGAGCACAACAGATCAGGGACGCGGTGAGTCTGAACCAACGAGCACAAAGAGAATACTATTTCTGTAGTGGTTAGTGGCTGTTTGTTGTCTTTTCTTTTGCGGCTATCTTCCTGCCGTCACGATTGGGAATCAATCGTATTTTTTCCACATTCCGTTTCATGGGTTTGCAGCCTTCATAATTTTTTTCACCTGCGCTTCTGCCTGCGGAGTATTTAAGTTTCTCCCTTCCTCTTCTCCTGTGCGTGTTTGTCTCACGACATTGCATTTGAGTCAGGTATAGCCAGGAATTAGCGTCCTCCTGATATTAAACTCTGTTTATGTTCAGGGGGGACTTGCTATAGCTACTTAATCGGGTATAGGATTGTTGTCTACCTGGTAGCATTTTGTGCTATCTATTTTGTTTTTTTGCTGTTCTCTCTGAGGCAGTTTTTCTTTGTTTTTTCGTTTTGGTCTTGCACTCTTCCGGCTTTGAGCTATTATTTGCAGAGAGTCTTCTTTGGTTTTACAAAGTTTCCCGTTATTAGCTCATTACGTGAGCTCGGGAGATTTCATTTGTATTCTACTAGTTTTAGTAGTGCGCCCGGTTATGTGGGTTGATTTTCGTTTAGGCTGTTAGCCTTAAGGAATTAGGTTCCTGTCTTTTCTTTCTTCCTTTATTATTTTCTTCCCCTAATTATTGGTCCTCACTGTTGTGAGCTGACTTGTTCTGATCTCCCCACCTTTGCGTTTGAATCTCCGAACACTCAATAAACCCCTTACAATTTCTGATAATTGTTTTTTGTTTTTCCACTAGTTAGGAACAAGTCTACATGTATTTTACAATGTGCAGTTGTTTATTACCTTTGAAATAAATAGATGAAGATTTAAAAGAGTTGGTAACACTGTTTTATTTATTTTTAAATCATACTTTCTGTTTTCAGCTTGAACCCTTCTTTAAACGGCTCTATGTTTCATTTGTCAAACTGATCATCCTAAAATTTAGGTAAGTGCATGTGTGTGTGTGTGTGTGTGTGTGTGTGTGTGTGTGTGTGTGTGTGTGTGTGTGTGTGTGTGTGTGCTTTCATGGGTTTTTGATCACTCATGTCTACTAAGAAATCATAACCATGTTTGTTCTACGTATATGTTTTTGTTTAGGAGTGGATCTGTAATCACTGAATCAGAGATGGTTTTCAATGGTTCCATGACTCTCAATAGTTCAAATTCAGATCCAGTACCCACTGTGGATGAGTTGGCGAGCAACCTGGTAACTGCAGTGCAAAGCTCAAATTCCTCAGCACTCAATATTAATTCCAGCTCTATTGAAGTCACTCAAATCGCTGACAACACTACAACATCAACCCCCACTACAAACACAGCTCCGACAACGACAGCAGCTCCCACTACAACTGCAACCCCCACTACAACCGCAGCTCCTACTACAACGGCAGCCCCCACGACAACTGCAGCCCCCACAACAACTGCAGCCCCCACTACAACTGCAGCCCCCACTACAACTGCAGCCCCCACTACGACTGCAGCCCCCACGACAACCGCAGCTCCTACGACAACTGCAGCCCCCACTACAACTGCAGCCCCAACTACAACTACAGCCCCAACTACAACTGCAGGTGCTTCAACTGCAGCCCTGACAACAACTGCTGCTCCCACTACAACTGCAGCCCCCACTACAACTACAACCCCAACAACAACTGCTCCCCCAACTACAACTGTAGCCGCAACTACAACCGCAGCCCCAACTACAACTGCAGCCCTGACTACAACTGCTGCTCCCACTACAACTGCAGGTCCCACAACAACTACAGCCCCAACTACAACTGTAGCCCCAAATACAATTGCAGCCCCAACTACAACTGCTGCAACCACTGCCACTGCAGCCCCTACTACAACCGCAGCCCCAACTATAACAGCAGGTCCTACAACTGCAGCCCTGACTACAACTGCAGCTCCCACTACAACTGCAACCCCCACTACAACCGCAGCTCCTACTACAACTGCAGCCCCCACAACAACTGCAGCCCCCACGACAACTGCAGCCCCCACAACAACTGCAGCCCCCACTACAACTGCAGCCCCCACTACAACTGCAGCCCACACTACGACTGCAGCCCCCACAACAACCGCAGCTCCTACGACAACTGCAGCCCCCACTACAACTGCAGCCCCAACTACAACTACAGCCCCAACTACAACTGCAGGTGCTTCAACTGCAGCCCTGACAACAACTGCTGCTCCCACTACAACTGCAGCCCCCACTACAACTACAACCCCAACAACAACTGCTCCCCCAACTACAACTGTAGCCGCAACTACAACCGCAGCCCCAACTACAACTGCAGCCCTGACTACAACTGCTGCTCCCACTACAACTGCAGGTCCCACAACAACTACAGCCCCAACTACAACTGTAGCCCCAAATACAATTGCAGCCCCAACTACAACTGCTGCAACCACTGCCACTGCAGCCCCTACTACAACCGCAGCCCCAACTATAACAGCAGGTCCTACAACTGCAGCCCTGACTACAACTGCAGCTCCCACTACAACTGCATCACCCACTACAACTGTCGGTCATACTACAACTGCAGCTCTGACAACTGCAGATCCCACAACAACCACATCGCCCACTACAACTGCCGCCCTTACTACAACTGCAGCCCCCACTTCAACTACAGCCCCCACTACAACAGCAGCCCTGACTACAACTGCAGCCCCCACTACAACTACAGTCCCCACTACAACAGCAGCCCTGATTACAACCGCAGCTCCTACTACAACTGCAGCCCCCACTACAACTGCAGCTCCCATTACAACTTCAGCTTCCAATCCACCCACAGAATCACCAGTCATTTCTTTCTCGCTGGTGTTCATCTCTAACGACCCCTTCACATCTGAGCTTGGAGTTCCTAACTCTGTGGCTTTTCAGAATAGAGCACAACAGATCAGGGACGCGGTGAGTCTGAACCAACGAGCACAAAGAGAATACTATTTCTGTAGTGGTTAGTGGCTGTTTGTTGTCTTTTCTTTTGCGGCTATCTTCCTGCCATCACGATTGGGAATCAATCGTATTTTTTCCACATTCCGTTTCATGGGTTTGCAGCCTTCATAATTTTTTTCACCTGCGCTTCTGCCTGCGGAGTATTTAAGTTTCTCCCTTCCTCTTCTCCTGTGCGTGTTTGTCTCACGACATTGCATTTGAGTCAGGTATAGCCAGGAATTAGCGTCCTCCTGATATTAAACTCTGTTTATGTTCAGGGGGGACTTGCTATAGCTACTTAATCGGGTATAGGATTGTTGTCTACCTGGTAGCATTTTGTGCTATCTATTTTGTTTTTTTGCTGTTCTCTCTGAGGCAGTTTTTCTTTGTTTTTTCGTTTTGGCCTTGCACTCTTCCGGCTTTGAGCTATTATTTGCAGAGAGTCTTCTTTGGTTTTACAAAGTTTCCCGTTATTAGCTCATTACGTGAGCTCGGGAGGTTTCATTTGTATTCTACTAGTTTTAGTAGCGCGCCCGGTTATGTGGGTTGATTTTCGTTTAGGCTGTTAGCCTTAAGGAATTATGTTCCTGTCTTTTCTTTCTTCCTTTATTATTTTCTTCCCCTAATTATTGGTCCTCACTGTTGTGAGCTGACTTGTTCTGATCTCCCCACCTTTGCGTTTGAATCTCCGAACACTCAATAAACCCCTTACAAATTCTGATAATTGTTTTTTGTTTTTCCACTAGTTAGGAACAAGTCTACATGTATTTTACAATGTGCAGTTGTTTATTACCTTTGAAATAAATAGATGAAGATTTAAAAGAGTTGGTAACACTGTTTTATTTATTTTTAAATCATACTTTCTGTTTTCAGCTTGAACCCTTCTTTAAACGGCTCTATGTTTCCTTTGTCAAACTGATCATCCTAAGATTTAGGTAAGTGCATGTGTGTGTGTGTGTGTGTGTGTGTGTGTGTGTGTGTGTGTGTGTGTGTGTGTGTGTGTGCTTTCATGGGTTTTTGATCACTCATGTCTACTAAGAAATCATAACCATGTTTGTTCTACGTATATGTTTTTGTTTAGGAGTGGATCTGTAATCACTGAATCAGAGATGGTTTTCAATGGTTCCATGACTCTCAATAGTTCAAATTCAGATCCATTACCCACTGTGGATGAGTTGGCGAGCAACCTGGTAACTGCAGTGCAAAGCTCAAATTCCTCAGCACTCAATATTAATTCCAGCTCTATTGAAGTCACTCAAATCGCTGACAACACCACAACATCAACCCCCACTACAAACACAGCTCCGACAACAACAGCAGCTCCCACGACAACTGCAGCCCCCGCTACAACCACAGCTCCTACTACAACTGCAGCTCCCACTACAACTGGAGCCATGACTACAACTGCAGCTCCCACAACAACTACAGCCCCAACTACAACTGCAGCCCCCACTACAACTACAGCCCCCACTACAACAGCAGCCCCCACAACAACCGCAGCTCCTACGACAACTGCAGCCCCCACTACAACTGCAGCCCCAACTACAACTACAGCCCCAACTACAACTGCAGGTGCTTCAACTGCAGCCCTGACAACAACTGCTGCTCCCACTACAACTGCAGCCCCCACTACAACTACAACCCCAACAACAACTGCTCCCCCAACTACAACTGTAGCCGCAACTACAACCGCAGCCCCAACTACAACTGCAGCCCTGACTACAACTGCTGCTCCCACTACAACTGCAGGTCCCACAACAACTACAGCCCCAACTACAACTGTAGCCCCAAATACAATTGCAGCCCCAACTACAACTGCTGCAACCACTGCCACTGCAGCCCCTACTACAACCGCAGCCCCAACTATAACAGCAGGTCCTACAACTGCAGCCCTGACTACAACTGCAGCTCCCACTACAACTGCAACCCCCACTACAACCGCAGCTCCTACTACAACTGCAGCCCCCACAACAACTGCAGCCCCCACGACAACTGCAGCCCCCACAACAACTGCAGCCCCCACTACAACTGCAGCCCCCACTACAACTGCAGCCCACACTACGACTGCAGCCCCCACAACAACCGCAGCTCCTACGACAACTGCAGCCCCCACTACAACTGCAGCCCCAACTACAACTACAGCCCCAACTACAACTGCAGGTGCTTCAACTGCAGCCCTGACAACAACTGCTGCTCCCACTACAACTGCAGCCCCCACTACAACTACAACCCCAACAACAACTGCTCCCCCAACTACAACTGTAGCCGCAACTACAACCGCAGCCCCAACTACAACTGCAGCCCTGACTACAACTGCTGCTCCCACTACAACTGCAGGTCCCACAACAACTACAGCCCCAACTACAACTGTAGCCCCAAATACAATTGCAGCCCCAACTACAACTGCTGCAACCACTGCCACTGCAGGCCCTACTACAACCGCAGCCCCAACTATAACAGCAGGTCCTACAACTGCAGCCCTGACTACAACTGCAGCTCCCACTACAACTGCATCACCCACTACAACTGTCGGTCATACTACAACTGCAGCTCTGACAACTGCAGATCCCACAACAACCACATCGCCCACTACAACTGCCGCCCTTACTACAACTGCAGCCCCCACTTCAACTACAGCCCCCACTACAACAGCAGCCCTGACTACAACTGCAGCCCCCACTACAACTACAGTCCCCACTACAACAGCAGCCCTGATTACAACCGCAGCTCCTACTACAACTGCAGCCCCCACTACAACTGCAGCTCCCATTACAACTTCAGCTTCCAATCCACCCACAGAATCACCAGTCATTTCTTTCTCGCTGGTGTTCATCTCTAACGACCCCTTCACATCTGAGCTTGGAGTTCCTAACTCTGTGGCTTTTCAGAATAGAGCACAACAGATCAGGGACGCGGTGAGTCTGAACCAACGAGCACAAAGAGAATACTATTTCTGTAGTGGTTAGTGGCTGTTTGTTGTCTTTTCTTTTGCGGCTATCTTCCTGCCGTCACGATTGGGAATCAATCGTATTTTTTCCACATTCCGTTTCATGGGTTTGCAGCCTTCATAATTTTTTTCACCTGCGCTTCTGCCTGCGGAGTATTTAAGTTTCTCCCTTCCTCTTCTCCTGTGCGTGTTTGTCTCACGACATTGCATTTGAGTCAGGTATAGCCAGGAATTAGCGTCCTCCTGATATTAAACTCTGTTTATGTTCAGGGGGGACTTGCTATAGCTACTTAATCGGGTATAGGATTGTTGTCTACCTGGTAGCATTTTGTGCTATCTATTTTGTTTTTTTGCTGTTCTCTCTGAGGCAGTTTTTCTTTGTTTTTTCGTTTTGGCCTTGCACTCTTCCGGCTTTGAGCTATTATTTGCAGAGAGTCTTCTTTGGTTTTACAAAGTTTCCCGTTATTAGCTCATTACGTGAGCTCGGGAGATTTCATTTGTATTCTACTAGTTTTAGTAGTGCGCCCGGTTATGTGGGTTGATTTTCGTTTAGGCTGTTAGCCTTAAGGAATTAGGTTCCTGTCTTTTCTTTCTTCCTTTATTATTTTCTTCCCCTAATTATTGGTCCTCACTGTTGTGAGCTGACTTGTTCTGATCTCCCCACCTTTGCGTTTGAATCTCCGAACACTCAATAAACCCCTTACAAATTCTGATAATTGTTTTTTGTTTTTCCACTAGTTAGGAACAAGTCTACATGTATTTTACAATGTGCAGTTGTTTATTACCTTTGAAATAAATAGATGAAGATTTAAAAGAGTTGGTAACACTGTTTTATTTATTTTTAAATCATACTTTCTGTTTTCAGCTTGAACCCTTCTTTAAACGGCTCTATGTTTCCTTTGTCAAACTGATCATCCTAAGATTTAGGTAAGTGCATGTGTGTGTGTGTGTGTGTGTGTGTGTGTGTGTGTGTGTGTGTGTGTTTTCATGGGTTTTTGATCACTCATGTCTACTAAGAAATCATAACCATGTTTGTTCTACGTATATGTTTTTGTTTAGGAGTGGATCTGTAATCACTGAATCAGAGATGGTTTTCAATGGTTCCATGACTCTCAATAGTTCAAATTCAGATCCAGTACCCACTGTGGATGAGTTGGCGAGCAACCTGGTAACTGCAGTGCAAAGCTCAAATTCCTCAGCACTCAATATTAATTCCAGCTCTATTGAAGTCACTCAAATCGCTGACAACACTACAACATCAACCCCCACTACAAACACAGCTCCGACAACAACAGCAGCTCCCACGACAACTGCAGCCCCCGCTACAACCGCAGCTCCTACTACAACTGCAGCCCCCACAACAACTGCAGCCCCCACGACAACTGCAGCCCCCACAACAACTGCAGCCCCCACTACAACTGCAGCCCCCACTACAACTGCAGCCCACACTACGACTGCAGCCCCCACAACAACCGCAGCTCCTACGACAACTGCAGCCCCCACTACAACTGCAGCCCCAACTACAACTACAGCCCCAACTACAACTGCAGGTGCTTCAACTGCAGCCCTGACAACAACTGCTGCTCCCACTACAACTGCAGCCCCCACTACAACTACAACCCCAACAACAACTGCTCCCCCAACTACAACTGTAGCCGCAACTACAACCGCAGCCCCAACTACAACTGCAGCCCTGACTACAACTGCTGCTCCCACTACAACTGCAGGTCCCACAACAACTACAGCCCCAACTACAACTGTAGCCCCAAATACAATTGCAGCCCCAACTACAACTGCTGCAACCACTGCCACTGCAGCCCCTACTACAACCGCAGCCCCAACTATAACAGCAGGTCCTACAACTGCAGCCCTGACTACAACTGCAGCTCCCACTACAACTGCATCACCCACTACAACTGTCGGTCATACTACAACTGCAGCTCTGACAACTGCAGATCCCACAACAACCACATCGCCCACTACAACTGCAGCCCTTACTACAACTGCAGCCCCCACTACAACTACAGCCCCCACTACAACAGCAGCCCTGACTACAACTGCAGCCCCCACTACAACTGCAGCTCCCATTACAACTTCAGCTTCCAATCCACCCACAGAATCACCAGTCATTTCTTTCTCGCTGGTGTTCATCTCTAACGACCCCTTCACATCTGAGCTTGGAGTTCCTAACTCTGTGGCTTTTCAGAATAGAGCACAACAGATCAGGGACGCGGTGAGTCTGAACCAACGAGCACAAAGAGAATACTATTTCTGTAGTGGTTAGTGGCTGTTTGTTGTCTTTTCTTTTGCGGCTATATTCCTGCCGTCACGATTGGGAATCAATCGTATTTTTTCCACATTCCGTTTCATGGGTTTGCAGCCTTCATAATTTTTTTCACCTGCGCTTCTGCCTGCGGAGTATTTAAGTTTCTCCCTTCCTCTTCTCCTGTGCGTGTTTGTCTCACGACATTGCATTTGAGTCAGGTATAGCCAGGAATTAGCGTCCTCCTGATATTAAACTCTGTTTATGTTCAGGGGGGACTTGCTATAGCTACTTAATCGGGTATAGGATTGTTGTCTACCTGGTAGCATTTTGTGCTATCTATTTTGTTTTTTTGCTGTTCTCTCTGAGGCAGTTTTTCTTTGTTTTTTCGTTTTGGCCTTGCACTCTTCCGGCTTTGAGCTATTATTTGCAGAGAGTCTTCTTTGGTTTTACAAAGTTTCCCGTTATTAGCTCATTACGTGAGCTCGGGAGATTTCATTTGTATTCTACTAGTTTTAGTAGTGCGCCCGGTTATTACATTACATTACATTTATTTGGCAGACGCTTTTATCCAAAGCGACGTACAATTAGTGCATATTGAAGGTCTTAGACACAATCTACAAAGCAAATCCAACGAAGCACAACTTTCTCACAACATAGGAGCTATTGCTAGTAGTCAACAGAATACAGAATACAGTCGGCTATACATTCTAAGCTATGAAATAGCAAAACCAAATAGAAAATAAACAGCAAGAACATACTATATATATTTGGCCTTATATATGTAGTTAATCAAGGTGGAGTCTGAAAAAGTGTGTTTTCAGACCACGACGGAAAACAGACAGCGTTTCAGCAGAGCGCAACGGAGTGGGGAGTTCATTCCACCACTGGGGAGCTAGAGTGGAGAAGCTCCGCAGTCGGGACGAGCGTGTGCCGTTGACACGGAGGGAGGGAAGTGCAAGTCGCCCTGCACCAGCAGAGCGAAGTGGTCGAGCAGGAGTGTAGTGCTGGATCAAGTCCTGTAGGTAGGAGGGGCCTGACCTTTTGGCTGCAGTGTAGGCCAGGGTCAGAACTTTGAACCTGATCCTGGCCACGACTGGAAGCCAGTGGAGTGACCTCAGCAAGGGGGTGACGTGTGTGAACTTCGGGAGGTTGAACACAAGCCGAGCGGCCGCGTTCTGGACCAGTTGAAGGGGCAGAATGGCGCAGGCTGGCAGGCTTGTGAAAAGGGAGTTGCAGTAGTCCAGGCGTGAGGTGACCATGGTCTGGACAAGGAGCTGGGCAGAGTAGGTGGTCAGGTACGGCCGAATCCTCCTAATGTTGTACAGGAGGAACCTGCAGGACCGTGTCGTCGCCCTGATGTGCTCTCTGAAGTCCAGCTGGTCGTCCAGGACCACCCCCAGGTTCCTTGCAGAGCGGGAGGCGGTCACCATAGTTCCGTCGACGGTGATGGACAGGTCTAAAAGCGGGGATGTCTTGTGTGGCATGAAGAGCAGCTCAGTCTTGTCGAGGTTGAGCTTCAGGTGATGGCTAGACATCCACTCAGAGATGTCAGCCAGGCAAGCAGATATCCTCTCTTTAATCTGTGGGGTAGAGGGAGGGAAAGAGAGGTAGAGTTGAGTGTCATCAGCATAACAATGGTAGGAGAAGCCATGTGAATTAATGACCAAACCAAGAGACTTAGTGTAGATGGAGAACAGCAGAGGACCCAGTACAGATCCCTGCGGGACTCCTGTAGAAAGAGGATGAGGTGCAGAGATAGAGCCCTTCCAGGAGACTTGGTAGGATCTATCTGTGAGATAAGAAGTAAACCAAGAGAGAGCAGTTCCAGAGATGCCCATCTCAGCCAGTGTGGAGATCAGGAGTTTGTGGTTGACCGTATCAAATGCTGCAGACAGGTCAAGGAGAATCAGGACAGAGGAGAGGGAGGAGGCTCTAGCAGTGGCGAGTGCCTCGGTCACAGCCAGGAGTGCGGTTTCAGTTGAGTGGCCGGTTCTGAAGCCGGACTGATGAGGGTCGAGCAGGTTGTTCTGGTGGAGAAAAACAGACAGTTGGTTAAGGGCAGCGCGTTCAACAGCTTTTGACAAGAAGGGCAGGAGAGACACAGGACGATAATTTCTGACATCAGAGGGGTCCAAGCTAGGCTTCTTAAGGAGAGGGGTAACACGGGCAGTTTTGAAAACAGCAGGAACATAGCCAGAGGTTAAGGAGGTGTTAATAATGGAGGACAGATATGGAAGGACCTCACCGGATATAGATTGGAGGACTGCTGAAGGGATGGGGTCCAGTGGGCAGGTGGTTGCACGCTGGTGTGATATAAGTTCGAGTACATCTGTGTCCTCCAGAGTCTTAAAGGACAGAAATGTAGCAGTGGGTTCATTTAAGGGAATTTGGGGCGTTACCGGATGTGTGAAAGAATTTCTGATCTTGGCTACCTTATCCTCAAAGTGGATCAGGAAGTCATCTGCAGAGAGGGAAGAGGGTGAGGGGGGTGGTGGAGGGATCAGCAGGGAAGAGAAGGTGGAAAAGAGTTTACGTGGGTTAGACACACATGCATTAATTTTTGACTGAAAAAATGAAATCTTAGCAGATGTGGGTTGATTTTCGTTTAGGCTGTTAGCCTTAAGGAATTATGTTCCTGTCTTTTCTTTCTTCCTTTATTATTTTCTTCCCCTAATTATTGGTCCTCACTGTTGTGAGCTGACTTGTTCTGATCTCCCCACCTTTGCGTTTGAATCTCCGAACACTCAATAAACCCCTTACAAATTCTGATAATTGTTTTTTGTTTTTCCACTAGTTAGGAACAAGTCTACATGTATTTTACAATGTGCAGTTGTTTATTACCTTTGAAATAAATAGATGAAGATTTAAAAGAGTTGGTAACACTGTTTTATTTATTTTTAAATCATACTTTCTGTTTTCAGCTTGAACCCTTCTTTAAACGGCTCTATGTTTCCTTTGTCAAACTGATCATCCTAAGATTTAGGTAAGTGCATGTGTGTGTGTGTGTGTGTGTGTGTGTGTGTGTGTGCTTTCATGGGTTTTTGATCACTCATGTCTACTAAGAAATCATAACCATGTTTGTTCTACGTATATGTTTTTGTTTAGGAGTGGATCTGTAATCACTGAATCAGAGATGGTTTTCAATGGTTCCATGACTCTCAATAGTTCAAATTCAGATCCAGTACCCACTGTGGATGAGTTGGCGAGCAACCTGGTAACTGCAGTGCAAAGCTCAAATTCCTCAGCACTCAATATTAATTCCAGCTCTATTGAAGTCACTCAAATCGCTGACAACACCACAACATCAACCCCCACTACAAACACAGCTCCGACAACAACAGCAGCTCCCACGACAACTGCAGCCCCCGCTACAACCACAGCTCCTACTACAACTGCAGCCCCCACTACAACTGCAGCCCCCACTACAACTGCAGCCCCCACTACAACTGCAGCCCCCACTACAACTGCAGCCCCCACTACAACTGCAGCCCCCACTACAACTGCAGCCCCCACAACAACCGCAGCTCCTACGACAACTGCAGCCCCCACTACAACTGCAGCCCCCACTACAACTACAGCCCCCACTACAACAGCAGCCCTGACTACAACTGCAGCCCCCACTACAACAGCAGCCCTGACTACAACTGCAGCCCCCACTACAACTGCAGCTCCCATTACAACTTCAGCTTCCAATCCACCCACAGAATCACCAGTCATTTCTTTCTCGCTGGTGTTCATCTCTAACGACCCCTTCACACCTGAGCTTGGAGATCCTAACTCTGTGGCTTTTGAGAATAGAGCACAACAGATCAGGGACGCGGTGAGTCTGAACCAACGAGCACAAAGAGAATACTATTTCTGTAGTGGTTAGTGGCTGTTTGTTGTCTTTTCTTTTGCGGCTATCTTCCTGCCTTCACGATTGGAAATCAATCATATTTATTCCACATTCCCTTTTGTGGTTTGCAACCTTCATTATTTTTTTCACCTGCGCTTCTGCCTGCGGAGTATTTAAGTTTCTCCCTTCCACTTCTCCGGTGCTTGTTTGTCTCACGACATTGCATTTGAGTCAGGTATAGCCAGGAACTAGCGTCCTCCTGATATTAAACTCTGTTTATGTTCAGGGGGGACTTGCTATAGCTACTTAATCGGGTATAGGATTGTTTTCTACCTGGTAGCATTTTGTGCTATCTATTTTGTTTTTTTGCTGTTCTCTCTGAGGCAGTTTTTCTTTGTTTTTTCGTTTTGGTCTTGCACTCTTCCGGCTTTGAGCTATTATTAGCCGAGAGTGTTCTTTTGTTTTACAAAGTTTCCCGTTATTAGCTCATTACGTGAGCTCGGGAGATTTCATTTGTATTCTACTAGTTTTAGTAGTGCGCCCGGTTATGTGGGTTGATTTTCGTTTAGGCTGTTAGCCTTAAGGAATTAGGTTCCTGTCTTTTCTTTCTTCCTTTATTATTTTCTTCCCCTAATTATTGGTCCTCACTGTTGTGAGCTGACTTGTTCTGATCTCCCCACCTTTGCGTTTGAATCTCCGAACACTCAATAAACCCCTTACAATTTCTGATAATTGTTTTTTGTTTTTCCACTAGTTAGGAACAAGTCTACATGTATTTTACAATGTGCAGTTGTTTATTACCTTTGAAATAAATAGATGAAGATTTAAAAGAGTTGGTAACACTGTTTTATTTATTTTTAAATCATACTTTCTGTTTTCAGCTTGAACCCTTCTTTAAACGGCTCTATGTTTCATTTGTCAAACTGATCATCCTAAAATTTAGGTAAGTGCATGTGTGTGTGTGTGTGTGTGTGTGTGTGTGTGTGTGTGTGTGTGTGTGTGTGTGTGTGTGTGTGTGTGTGTTTTCATGGGTTTTTGATCACTCATGTCTACTAAGAAATCATAACCATGTTTGTTCTACGTATATGTTTTTGTTTAGGAGTGGATCTGTAATCACTGAATCAGAGATGGTTTTCAATGGTTCCATGACTCTCAATAGTTCAAATTCAGATCCAGTACCCACTGTGGATGAGTTGGCGAGCAACCTGGTAACTGCAGTGCAAAGCTCAAATTCCTCAGCACTCAATATTAATTCCAGCTCTATTGAAGTCACTCAAATCGCTGACAACACCACAACATCAACCCCCACTACAAACACAGCTCCGACAACAACAGCAGCTCCCACGACAACTGCAGCCCCCACTACAACCACAGCTCCTACTACAACTGCAGCCCCCACGACAACTGCAGCCCCCACAACAACTGCAGCCCCCACTACAACTGCAGCCCCCACTACAACTGCAGCCCACACTACGACTGCAGCCCCCACAACAACCGCAGCTCCTACGACAACTGCAGCCCCCACTACAACTGCAGCCCCAACTACAACTACAGCCCCAACTACAACTGCAGGTGCTTCAACTGCAGCCCTGACAACAACTGCTGCTCCCACTACAACTGCAGCCCCCACTACAACTACAACCCCAACAACAACTGCTCCCCCAACTACAACTGTAGCCGCAACTACAACCGCAGCCCCAACTACAACTGCAGCCCTGACTACAACTGCTGCTCCCACTACAACTGCAGGTCCCACAACAACTACAGCCCCAACTACAACTGTAGCCCCAAATACAATTGCAGCCCCAACTACAACTGCTGCAACCACTGCCACTGCAGCCCCTACTACAACCGCAGCCCCAACTATAACAGCAGGTCCTACAACTGCAGCCCTGACTACAACTGCAGCTCCCACTACAACTGCAACCCCCACTACAACCGCAGCTCCTACTACAACTGCAGCCCCCACAACAACTGCAGCCCCCACGACAACTGCAGCCCCCACAACAACTGCAGCCCCCACTACAACTGCAGCCCCCACTACAACTGCAGCCCACACTACGACTGCAGCCCCCACAACAACCGCAGCTCCTACGACAACTGCAGCCCCCACTACAACTGCAACCCCAACTACAACTACAGCCCCAACTACAACTGCAGGTGCTTCAACTGCAGCCCTGACAACAACTGCTGCTCCCACTACAACTGCAGCCCCCACTACAACTACAACCCCAACAACAACTGCTCCCCCAACTACAACTGTAGCCGCAACTACAACCGCAGCCCCAACTACAACTGCAGCCCTGACTACAACTGCTGCTCCCACTACAACTGCAGGTCCCACAACAACTACAGCCCCAACTACAACTGTAGCCCCAAATACAATTGCAGCCCCAACTACAACTGCTGCAACCACTGCCACTGCAGCCCCTACTACAACCGCAGCCCCAACTATAACAGCAGGTCCTACAACTGCAGCCCTGACTACAACTGCAGCTCCCACTACAACTGCATCACCCACTACAACTGTCGGCCAGACTACAACTGCAGCTCTGACAACTGCAGCTCCCACAACAACCACATCGCCCACTACAACTGCAGCCCTTACTACAACTGCAGCTCCCACTACAACTACAGCCCCCACTACAACAGCAGCCCTGACTACAACTGCAGCCCCCACTACAACTACAGTCCCCACTACAACAGCAGCCCTGATTACAACCGCAGCTCCTACTACAACTGCAGCCCCCACTACAACTGCAGCTCCCATTACAACTTCAGCTTCCAATCCACCCACAGAATCACCAGTCATTTCTTTCTCGCTGGTGTTCATCTCTAACGACCCCTTCACATCTGAGCTTGGAGTTCCTAACTCTGTGGCTTTTCAGAATAGAGCACAACAGATCAGGGACGCGGTGAGTCTGAACCAACGAGCACAAAGAGAATACTATTTCTGTAGTGGTTAGTGGCTGTTTGTTGTCTTTTCTTTTGCGGCTATCTTCCTGCCGTCACGATTGGGAATCAATCGTATTTTTTCCACATTCCGTTTCATGGGTTTGCAGCCTTCATAATTTTTTTCACCTGCGCTTCTGCCTGCGGAGTATTTAAGTTTCTCCCTTCCTCTTCTCCTGTGCGTGTTTGTCTCACGACATTGCATTTGAGTCAGGTATAGCCAGGAATTAGCGTCCTCCTTAAACATAAACTCTGTTTATGTTCAGGGGGGACTTGCTATAGCTACTTAATCGGGTATAGGATTGTTGTCTACCTGGTAGCATTTTGTGCTATCTATTTTGTTTTTTTGCTGTTCTCTCTGAGGCAGTTTTTCTTTGTTTTTTCGTTTTGGCCTTGCACTCTTCCGGCTTTGAGCTATTATTTGCAGAGAGTCTTCTTTGGTTTTACAAAGTTTCCCGTTATTAGCTCATTACGTGAGCTCGGGAGATTTCATTTGTATTCTACTAGTTTTAGTAGTGCGCCCGGTTATGTGGGTTGATTTTCGTTTAGGCTGTTAGCCTTAAGGAATTAGGTTCCTGTCTTTTCTTTCTTCCTTTATTATTTTCTTCCCCTAATTATTGGTCCTCACTGTTGTGAGCTGACTTGTTCTGATCTCCCCACCTTTGCGTTTGAATTTCCGAACACTCAATAAACCCCTTACAAATTCTGATAATTGTTTTTTGTTTTTCCACTAGTTAGGAACAAGTCTACATGTATTTTACAATGTGCAGTTGTTTATTACCTTTGAAATAAATAGATGAAGATTTAAAAGAGTTGGTAACACTGTTTTATTTATTTTTAAATCATACTTTCTGTTTTCAGCTTGAACCCTTCTTTAAACGGCTCTATGTTTCATTTGTCAAACTGATCATCCTAAGATTTAGGTAAGTGCATGTGTGTGTGTGTGTGTGTGTGTGTGTGTGTGTGTGTGTGTGTGTGTGTGTGTTTTCATGGGTTTTTGATCACACATGTCTACTAAGAAATCATAACCATGTTTGTTCTACGTCTATATGTTTTTGTTTAGGAGTGGATCTGTAATCACTGAATCAGAGATGGTTTTCAATGGTTCCATGACTCTCAATAGTTCAAATTCAGATCCATTACCCACTGTGGATGAGTTGGCGAGCAACCTGGTAACTGCAGTGCAAAGCTCAAATTCCTCAGCACTCAATATTAATTCCAGCTCTATTGAAGTCACTCAAATCGCTGACAACACTACAACATCAACCCCCACTACAAACACAGCTCCGACAACAACAGCAGCTCCCACGACAACTGCAGCCCCCACTACAACCACAGCTCCTACTACAACTGCAGCCCCCACTACAACTGCAGCCCCCACTACAACAGCAGCCCCAACTACAACTGCAGCCCCCACTACAACTGCAGCCCCCACTACAACTGCAGCTCCCACAACAACTACAGCCCCAACTACAACTGCAGCCCCAACTACAACTGTAGCCCCAACTACAACTACAGCCCCAACTACAACTGCAGGTGCTTCAACTGCAGCCCTGACAACAACTGCTGCTCCCACTACAACTACAACCCCGACAACAACTGCTCCCCCAACTACAACTGTAGCCGCAACTACAACCGCAGCCCCAACTACAACTGCAGCCCTGACTACAACTGCTGCTCCCACTACAACTGCAGGTCCCACAACAACTACAGCCCCAACTACAACTGTAGCCCCAACTACAATTGCAGCCCCAACTACAACTGCTGCAACCACTGCCACTGCAGCCCCAACTACAACCGCAGCCCCAACTACAACAGCAGGTCCTACAACTGCAGCCCTGACTACAACTGCAGCTCCCACTACAACTGCAACCCCCACTACAACCGCAGCTCCTACTACAACTGCAGCCCCCACAACAACTGCAGCCCCCACGACAACTGCAGCCCCCACAACAACTGCAGCCCCCACTACAACTGCAGCCCCCACTACAACTGCAGCCCACACTACGACTGCAGCCCCCACAACAACCGCAGCTCCTACGACAACTGCAGCCCCCACTACAACTGCAGCCCCAACTACAACTACAGCCCCAACTACAACTGCAGGTGCTTCAACTGCAGCCCTGACAACAACTGCTGCTCCCACTACAACTGCAGCCCCCACTACAACTACAACCCCAACAACAACTGCTCCCCCAACTACAACTGTAGCCGCAACTACAACCGCAGCCCCAACTACAACTGCAGCCCTGACTACAACTGCTGCTCCCACTACAACTGCAGGTCCCACAACAACTACAGCCCCAACTACAACTGTAGCCCCAAATACAATTGCAGCCCCAACTACAACTGCTGCAACCACTGCCACTGCAGCCCCTACTACAACCGCAGCCCCAACTATAACAGCAGGTCCTACAACTGCAGCCCTGACTACAACTGCAGCTCCCACTACAACTGCAACCCCCACTACAACCGCAGCTCCTACTACAACTGCAGCCCCCACAACAACTGCAGCCCCCACGACAACTGCAGCCCCCACAACAACTGCAGCCCCCACTACAACTGCAGCCCCCACTACAACTGCAGCCCACACTACGACTGCAGCCCACACTACGACTGCAGCCCCCACAACAACCGCAGCTCCTACGACAACTGCAGCCCCCACTACAACTGCAGCCCCAACTACAACTACAGCCCCAACTACAACTGCAGGTGCTTCAACTGCAGCCCTGACAACAACTGCTGCTCCCACTACAACTGCAGCCCCCACTACAACTACAACCCCAACAACAACTGCTCCCCCAACTACAACTGTAGCCGCAACTACAACCGCAGCCCCAACTACAACTGCAGCCCTGACTACAACTGCTGCTCCCACTACAACTGCAGGTCCCACAACAACTACAGCCCCAACTACAACTGTAGCCCCAAATACAATTGCAGCCCCAACTACAACTGCTGCAACCACTGCCACTGCAGCCCCTACTACAACCGCAGCCCCAACTATAACAGCAGGTCCTACAACTGCAGCCCTGACTACAACTGCAGCTCCCACTACAACTGCATCACCCACTACAACTGTCGGTCATACTACAACTGCAGCTCTGACAACTGCAGATCCCACAACAACCACATCGCCCACTACAACTGCCGCCCTTACTACAACTGCAGCCCCCACTTCAACTACAGCCCCCACTACAACAGCAGCCCTGACTACAACTGCAGCCCCCACTACAACTACAGTCCCCACTACAACAGCAGCCCTGATTACAACCGCAGCTCCTACTACAACTGCAGCCCCCACTACAACTGCAGCTCCCATTACAACTTCAGCTTCCAATCCACCCACAGAATCACCAGTCATTTCTTTCTCGCTGGTGTTCATCTCTAACGACCCCTTCACATCTGAGCTTGGAGTTCCTAACTCTGTGGCTTTTCAGAATAGAGCACAACAGATCAGGGACGCGGTGAGTCTGAACCAACGAGCACAAAGAGAATACTATTTCTGTAGTGGTTAGTGGCTGTTTGTTGTCTTTTCTTTTGCGGCTATATTCCTGCCGTCACGATTGGGAATCAATCGTATTTTTTCCACATTCCGTTTCATGGGTTTGCAGCCTTCATAATTTTTTTCACCTGCGCTTCTGCCTGCGGAGTATTTAAGTTTCTCCTTTCCTCTTCTCCTGTGCGTGTTTGTCTCACGACATTGCATTTGAGTCAGGTATAGCCAGGAATTAGCGTCCTCCTTAAACATAAACTCTGTTTATGTTCAGGGGGGACTTGCTATAGCTACTTAATCGGGTATAGGATTGTTGTCTACCTGGTAGCATTTTGTGCTATCTATTTTGTTTTTTTGCTGTTCTCTCTGAGGCAGTTTTTCTTTGTTTTTTCGTTTTGGCCTTGCACTCTTCCGGCTTTGAGCTATTATTTGCAGAGAGTCTTCTTTGGTTTTACAAAGTTTCCCGTTATTAGCTCATTACGTGAGCTCGGGAGATTTCATTTGTATTCTACTAGTTTTAGTAGTGCGCCCGGTTATGTGGGTTGATTTTCGTTTAGGCTGTTAGCCTTAAGGAATTAGGTTCCTGTCTTTTCTTTCTTCCTTTATTATTTTCTTCCCCTAATTATTGGTCCTCACTGTTGTGAGCTGACTTGTTCTGATCTCCCCACCTTTGCGTTTGAATTTCCGAACACTCAATAAACCCCTTACAAATTCTGATAATTGTTTTTTGTTTTTCCACTAGTTAGGAACAAGTCTACATGTATTTTACAATGTGCAGTTGTTTATTACCTTTGAAATAAATAGATGAAGATTTAAAAGAGTTGGTAACACTGTTTTATTTATTTTTAAATCATACTTTCTGTTTTCAGCTTGAACCCTTCTTTAAACGGCTCTATGTTTCATTTGTCAAACTGATCATCCTAAGATTTAGGTAAGTGCATGTGTGTGTGTGTGTGTGTGTGTGTGTGTGTGTGTGTGTGTGTGTGTGTGTGTGTGTGTGTTTTCATGGGTTTTTGATCACACATGTCTACTAAGAAATCATAACCATGTTTGTTCTACGTCTATATGTTTTTGTTTAGGAGTGGATCTGTAATCACTGAATCAGAGATGGTTTTCAATGGTTCCATGACTCTCAATAGTTCAAATTCAGATCCAGTACCCACTGTGGATGAGTTGGCGAGCAACCTGGTAACTGCAGTGCAAAGTTCAAATGCCTCAGCACTCAATATTAATTCCAGCTCTATTGAAGTCACTCAAATCGCTGACAACACTACAACATCAACCCCCACTACAAACACAGCTCCGACAACAACAGCAGCTCCCACGACAACTGCAGCCCCCACTACAACCGCAGCTCCTACTACAACTGCAGCCCCCACTACAACTGCAGCCCCCACAACAACTGCAGCCCCCACTACAACTGCAGCCCCCACTACAACTGCAGCCCACACTACGACTGCAGCCCCCACAACAACCGCAGCTCCTACGACAACTGCAGCCCCCACTACAACTGCAGCCCCAACTACAACTACAGCCCCAACTACAACTGCAGGTGCTTCAACTGCAGCCCTGACAACAACTGCTGCTCCCACTACAACTGCAGCCCCCACTACAACTACAACCCCAACAACAACTGCTCCCCCAACTACAACTGTAGCCGCAACTACAACCGCAGCCCCAACTACAACTGCAGCCCTGACTACAACTGCTGCTCCCACTACAACTGCAGGTCCCACAACAACTACAGCCCCAACTACAACTGTAGCCCCAAATACAATTGCAGCCCCAACTACAACTGCTGCAACCACTGCCACTGCAGCCCCTACTACAACCGCAGCCCCAACTATAACAGCAGGTCCTACAACTGCAGCCCTGACTACAACTGCAGCTCCCACTACAACTGCAACCCCCACTACAACCGCAGCTCCTACTACAACTGCAGCCCCCACAACAACTGCAGCCCCCACGACAACTGCAGCCCCCACAACAACTGCAGCCCCCACTACAACTGCAGCCCCCACTACAACTGCAGCCCACACTACGACTGCAGCCCCCACAACAACCGCAGCTCCTACGACAACTGCAGCCCCCACTACAACTGCAGCCCCAACTACAACTACAGCCCCAACTACAACTGCAGGTGCTTCAACTGCAGCCCTGACAACAACTGCTGCTCCCACTACAACTGCAGCCCCCACTACAACTACAACCCCAACAACAACTGCTCCCCCAACTACAACTGTAGCCGCAACTACAACCGCAGCCCCAACTACAACTGCAGCCCTGACTACAACTGCTGCTCCCACTACAACTGCAGGTCCCACAACAACTACAGCCCCAACTACAACTGTAGCCCCAAATACAATTGCAGCCCCAACTACAACTGCTGCAACCACTGCCACTGCAGCCCCTACTACAACCGCAGCCCCAACTATAACAGCAGGTCCTACAACTGCAGCCCTGACTACAACTGCAGCTCCCACTACAACTGCAACCCCCACTACAACCGCAGCTCCTACTACAACTGCAGCCCCCACAACAACTGCAGCCCCCACGACAACTGCAGCCCCAACTACAACTACAGCCCCAACTACAACTGCAGGTGCTTCAACTGCAGCCCTGACAACAACTGCTGCTCCCACTACAACTGCAGCCCCCACTACAACTACAACCCCAACAACAACTGCTCCCCCAACTACAACTGTAGCCGCAACTACAACCGCAGCCCCAACTACAACTGCAGCCCTGACTACAACTGCTGCTCCCACTACAACTGCAGGTCCCACAACAACTACAGCCCCAACTACAACTGTAGCCCCAAATACAATTGCAGCCCCAACTACAACTGCTGCAACCACTGCCACTGCAGCCCCTACTACAACCGCAGCCCCAACTATAACAGCAGGTCCTACAACTGCAGCCCTGACTACAACTGCAGCTCCCACTACAACTGCAACCCCCACTACAACCGCAGCTCCTACTACAACTGCAGCCCCCACAACAACTGCAGCCCCCACGACAACTGCAGCCCCCACAACAACTGCAGCCCCCACTACAACTGCAGCCCCCACTACAACTGCAGCCCACACTACGACTGCAGCCCCCACAACAACCGCAGCTCCTACGACAACTGCAGCCCCCACTACAACTGCAGCCCCAACTACAACTACAGCCCCAACTACAACTGCAGGTGCTTCAACTGCAGCCCTGACAACAACTGCTGCTCCCACTACAACTGCAGCCCCCACTACAACTACAACCCCAACAACAACTGCTCCCCCAACTACAACTGTAGCCGCAACTACAACCGCAGCCCCAACTACAACTGCAGCCCTGACTACAACTGCTGCTCCCACTACAACTGCAGGTCCCACAACAACTACAGCCCCAACTACAACTGTAGCCCCAACTACAACCGCAGCCCCAACTACAACCGCTGCACCCACTGCCACTGCAGCCCCAACTACAACCGCAGCCCCAACTACAACTGCAGGTGCTACAACTGCAGCCATGACTACAACTGCATCACCCACTACAACTGCAACCCCCACTACAACCGCAGCTCCTACTACAACTGCAGCCCCCACAACAACTGCAGCCCCCACGACAACTGCAGCCCCCACAACAACTGCAGCCCCCACTACAACTGCAGCCCCCACTACAACTGCAGCCCACACTACGACTGCAGCCCCCACAACAACCGCAGCTCCTACGACAACTGCAGCCCCCACTACAACTGCAGCCCCAACTACAACTACAGCCCCAACTACAACTGCAGGTGCTTCAACTGCAGCCCTGACAACAACTGCTGCTCCCACTACAACTGCAGCCCCCACTACAACTACAACCCCAACAACAACTGCTCCCCCAACTACAACTGTAGCCGCAACTACAACCGCAGCCCCAACTACAACTGCAGCCCTGACTACAACTGCTGCTCCCACTACAACTGCAGGTCCCACAACAACTACAGCCCCAACTACAACTGTAGCCCCAAATACAATTGCAGCCCCAACTACAACTGCTGCACCCACTGCCACTGCAGCCCCAACTACAACCGCAGCCCCAACTATAACAGCAGGTCCTACAACTGCAGCCCTGACTACAACTGCAGCTCCCACTACAACTGCATCACCCACTACAACTGTCGGTCATACTACAACTGCAGCTCTGACAACTGCAGATCCCACAACAACCACATCGCCCACTACAACTGCCGCCCTTACTACAACTGCAGCCCCCACTACAACTACAGCCCCCACTACAACAGCAGCCCTGACTACAACTGCAGCCCCCACTACAACTACAGTCCCCACTACAACAGCAGCCCTGATTACAACCGCAGCTCCTACTACAACTGCAGCCCCCACTACAACTGCAGCTCCCATTACAACTTCAGCTTCCAATCCACCCACAGAATCACCAGTCATTTCTTTCTCGCTGGTGTTCATCTCTAACGACCCCTTCACACCTGAGCTTGGAGATCCTAACTCTGTGGCTTTTGAGAATAGAGCACAACAGATCAGGGACGCGGTGAGTCTGAACCAACGAGCACAAAGAGAATACTATTTCTGTAGTGGTTAGTGGCTGTTTGTTGTCTTTTCTTTTGCGGCTATCTTCCTGCCGTCACGATTGGGAATCAATCGTATTTTTTCCACATTCCGTTTCATGGGTTTGCAGCCTTCATAATTTTTTTCACCTGCGCTTCTGCCTGCGGAGTATTTAAGTTTCTCCCTTTCTCTTCTCCTGTGCGTGTTTGTCTCACGACATTGCATTTGAGTCAGGTATAGCCAGGAATTAGCGTCCTCCTGATATTAAACTCTGTTTATGTTCAAGGGGGACTTGCTATAGCTACTTAATCAGGTATAGGATTGTTTTCTACCTGGTAGCATTTTGTGCTATCTATTTTGTTTTTTTGCTGTTCTCTCTGAGGCAGTTTTTCTTTGTTTTTTCGTTTTGGTCTTGCACTCTTCCGGCTTTGAGCTATTATTAGCCGAGAGCGTTCTTTTGTTTTGCGAAGTTTCCCGTTATTAGCTCATTACGTGAGCTCGGGAGATTTAATTTGTATTCAAAGTCAAAAAGTCAAAGTCAGTTTTATTGTCAATTCTTCACATGTACCAGACATACAAAGGAATCGAAATTACGTTTCTCACTATCCTACGGTGAAGACAAGACAAGACATTTCAAAAGAAGGTAAAAAACAGTAAAAAGGAAAATAAACAGTAAAAGTAAAAGTAAAAGTGCAAGTGCACCGGCACAACAAGAAAAGACAGACATGAAGAGACATTTACAATACTTAAATAAAACAGAGTTCACAGTGCTCACAGTTTGATAAGTTAGGAGTTAGTGCAACAGTCAGTAATAGCAGCAAAAAAAGTGGCATAGCGGTAGTGCAAGTGGCATAGTAATGTAATGTGGTCAAGGGTTCAGAGTTCAGAGTGTTCTTTTGGGGGGGGGGGGGGCAGAGGGGGGGGAGAGTTTTTAGTTTTTAGTTTCCTGGCAGCCTGTTGGCTGGAGCTGGGGGTAGTGAGGGGAGAGAGTTTAACATCCTAACAGCCTGGTGGATGAAGCTGTTGGTGAGTCTGGTGGTACGGGAACGGAGGCTCCTATACCTCCTCCCAGAGGGCAAGGGGCTAAACAGATTGTGTGCGGGGTGGGTTGCATCGCTCACAATCGTGATAGTTTTCCGGGTGAGGCGGGTGGTGTATATGTCTTGCAGGGAAGGGAGTGGGGCACCAATGATCCTTCCAGCCGTGTTCACTATGCGCTGCAGGGCTTTCCTGTTGTAGTTCGTGCAGCTCCCGCCCCACACGGTGATGCAGCTGGAAAGGATGCTCTCAATGGTGCCTCTGTAGAATGTGCTCATGATGGGTGATGGAGCACTTGCCCGTTTGAGTTTGCGCAGGAAGTAGAGGCGCCGCTGGGCTTTCTTCGCTAGTGATGCGGTGTTGATGGTCCAGGTAAGGTCTTCACTGATGTGCACCCCCAGGAATTTGGTGCTGCTCACTCTCTCCACAGCAGCACCATCGATGGTCAGTGGCGGGTGTTCAGTGTGGCCTCTCCTGAAGTCAACAACAATCTCTTTGGTCTTGCTGACATTCAGCAGGAGGTTGTTGTTTCTGCACCACGTGGTCAGTAGGTTGACCTCTTTCCTGTAGTGAGTCTCATCATCCTGGGTGATGAGACCCACCAGAGTTGTGTCGTCCACAAACTTCACTATGTGATTTGTGCTGTATGTTGCTGTGCAGTCATGTGTCAGCAGGGTGAAGAGCAGAGGGCTGAGCACACAGCCTTGTGGGGCCCCTGTGCTTAGTGTGATGCTGCTCGAGGTGTTGTTGCCGACACGTACTGCTTGTGGCCTCTGGCTGAGGAAGTCCAGCAGCCAGTTGCAGAGGGAGGTGTTGAGTCCCAGTTTGTCGAGTTTGCAGATGAGTTGTTGTGGTATTATGGTATTGAATGCTGAACTGAAGTCTATGAACAGCATTCTCACATATGAGTTTTTTTTATCCAGGTGGGTGAGGGCTGGGTGAAGGGCAGAGCAGATTGCATCATCTGTGGATCGTTTGGCTCGATATGCGAACTGCGAGGGGTCCAGGGTGGGGGGAAGGATGGATTTGATGTGTGACATGACTAGTCGTTCGAAGCACTTCATGATGTTGGGTGTCAGTGCCACAGGGCGGTAGTCATTGAAGCAGGATGGCGCAGATTTCTTCGGCACAGGTATGATGATGGCGGCCTTGAAACGAGATGGAACAATGGCTTGCCTCAGAGAAGTGTTAAAAATGTCCCTGAAGACGTCCTTAAGCTCCTCTGCGCAGTCCTTCAACACACGACCAGGGATGTTGTCTGGGCCTGTTGCTTTCTACTTGTTTTAGTAGTGCGCCCGGTTATGTTGGTTGATTTTCGTTTTGGCTGTTAGCCTGAAGGAATTAGGTTCCTGTCTTTTCTTTCTTCCTTTATTATTTTCTTCCCCTAATGATTTGTCCTCACTGTTGTGAGCTGACTTGTTCTGATCTCCCCACCTTTGCGTTTGAATCTCCGAACACTCAATAAACCCTTTACAATTTCTGATAAATTTGTTTGTTTTTCCACTTCTTAGGAACCAGTCTGCGTGTATTTTACAATGTGCAGTTGTTTATTACCTTTGAAATAAATAGATGAAGATTTAAAAGAGTTGGTAATACTGTTTTATTTATTTTTGTATCATACTTTCTGTTTTCAGCTTGAACCCTTCTTTAAACGGCTCTATGTTTCCTTTGTCAAACTGATCATCCTAAGATTTAGGTAAGTGCATGTGTGTACAAGTTGGAGTGTGTGTGTGTGTTTTCATGGATTTTTGATCACTCATGTCTACGAAGAAATCATAACCATGTTTGTTCTACGTATATGTTTTTGTTTAGGAGTGGATCTGTAATCACTGAATCAGAAATGGTTTTCAATGGTTCCATGACTCTCAATAGTTCAAATTCAGATCCAGTACCCACTGTGGATGAGGTGGCGAGCAACCTGGTAATTGCAGTGCAAAGTTCAAATGCCTCAGCACTCAATATTAATTCCAGCTCTATTGGAGTCACTCAAATTGCTGAAAACACTACAACATCAACCCCCACTACAAACACAGCTCCGACAACGACAGCAGCTCCCACTACAACTGCAGCCCCCACTACAACCGCAGCTCCTACTACAACTGCAGCCGCCACTACAACTGCAGCCCCCACTACAGCTACAGCCACGACTACAACTGCAGCCCCCACTACAACTGCAGCCCCCACTACAACTACAGCACCAACTACAACTGCAGCCCCCACTACAACTGCAGCCCCCACTACAACTGCAGCCCCCACTACGGCTGCAGCCCCCACAACAACCGCAGCTCCTACGACAACTGCAGCCCCCACTACAACTGCAGCCCCCACTACAACTGCAGCCCCCACTACAACTGCAGGTGCTTCAACTGCAGCCCTGACTACAACTGCAGCCCCCACTACAACTGCAGCTCCCACAACAACTACAGCCCCAACTACAACTGCTCCCCCAACTACAACTGTAGCCCCAACTACAACCGCAGCCCCAACTACAACTGCAGGTGCTTCAACTGCAGCCCTGACTACAACTGCTGCTCCCACTACAACTGCAGCCCCCACTACAACTACAGCCCCGACTACAACTGCAGCCCCCACTACAACTGCAGCCCCCACTACAACAGCAGCCCCCACTACAACTGCAGCTCCCACTACAACAGCAGCCCCCACTACAACAGCAGCCCCCACTACAACTGCAGCACCCACTACAACTGCAGCACCCACTACAACAGCAGCTCCCACAACAACAGCAGCCCCCACTACAACTGCAGCCCCCACTACAACAGCAGCACCCACTACAACTGCAGCCCCCACTACAACTGCAGCCCCCACTACAACTGCAGCTCCCACTACAACAGCAGCACCCACTACAACTGCAGCACCCACTACAACTGCAGCTCCCACTACAACAGCAGCCCCCACTACAACTGCAGCACCCACTACAACTGCAGCCCCCACTACAACTGCAGCTCCCACTACAACTGCAGCCCCCACTACAACTGCAGCACCCACTACAACTGCAGCCCCCACTACAACAGCAGCCCCCACTACAACTGCAGCACCCACTACAACTGCAGCCCCCACTACAACTGCAGCACCCACTACAACTCCAGCCCCCACTACAACTGCAGCACCCACTACAACAGCAGCACCCACTACAACTACAGCCCTCACTACAACTGCAGCACCCACTACAACTGCAGCTCCCACAATAACTACAGCCCCCACTACAACAGCAGCAACCACTACAACTACAGCTCCGACTACAACAGCAGCCCCAATTACAACCGCATCGCCCACTACAACTGCAGCACCCACTACAACAGCAGCCCCCACTACAACAGCAGCCCCCACTACAACTGCAGCCCCCACTACAACTGCAGCTCCCACAACAACAGCAGCCCCCACTACAACTGCAGCACCCACTACAACTGCAGCCCCCACTACAACTGCAGCTCCCACTACAACAGCAGCACCCACTACAACTGCAGCTCCCACAACAACAGCAGCCCCCATTACAACCGCATCGCCCACTACAAGTGCAGCACCCACTACAACAGCAGCCCCCACTACAACTGAAGCCCCCACTAGAACTGCAGCACCCACTACAACAGCAGCCCCCACTACAACTGCAGCACCCACTACAACAGCAGCCCCCACTACAACTGCAGCACCCACTACAACTGCAGCTCCCACTACAACAGCAGCCCCCACTACAACTGCAGCACCCACTACAACTGCAGCCCCCACTACAACTGCAGCACCCACTACAACAGCAGCCCCCACTACAACTGCAGCACCCACTACAACTGCAGCCCCCACTACAACTGCAGCACCCACTACAACTGCAGCCCCCACTACAACTGCAGCTCCCACTACAACAGCAGCACCCACTACAACTGCAGCTCCCACAACAACAGCAGCCCCCATTACAACCGCATCGCCCACTACAACTGCAGCACCCACTACAACAGCAGCCCCCACTACAACTGCAGCCCCCACTACAACTGCAGCTCCCACTACAACAGCAGCACCCACTACAACTGCAGCTCCCACAACAACAGCAGCCCCCATTACAACCGCATCGCCCACTACAACTGCAGCACCCACTACAACAGCAGCCCCCACTACAACTGCAGCCCCCACTACAACTGCAGCACCCACTACAACTGCAGCCCTCACTACAACTGCAGCTCCCACTACAACAGCAGCACCCACTACAACTGCATCGCCCACTACAACTGCAGCACCCACTACAACTGCAGCCCCCACTACAACTGCAGCTCCCACTACAACAGCAGCACCCACTACAACTGCAGCTCCCACAACAACTGCAGCCCCCATTACATCTGCAGCACCCACTACAACTCCAGTCCCCACTACAACTGCAGTCCCGACTACAACTGCAGCACCCACTACAACTCCAGCCCTCACTACAACTGCAGCTCCCACTACAACTGCAGCCCCCACTACAACAGCAGCCCCCACTACAACTGCAGCTCCCACTACAACTGCAGCCCCCACTACAACTGCAGCTCCCACTACAACAGCAGCTCCCACTACAACAGCAGCTCCCACAACAACAGCAGCCCCCACTACAACTGCAGCACCCACTACAACTGCAGCCCCCACTACAACTGCAGCTCCCACTACAACAGCAGCACCCACTACAACTGCAGCTCCCACAACAACAGCAGCCCCCATTACAACCGCATCGCCCACTACAACTGCAGCACCCACTACAACTGCAGCTCCCACTACAACAGCAGCCCCCACTACAACAGCAGCCCCCACTACAACAGCAGCCCCCACTAACATTGCAGCACCCACTACAACTGCAGCTCCCACTACAACAGCAGCACCCACTACAACTGCAGCTCCCACAACAACAGCAGCCCCCATTACAACCGCATCGCCCACTACAACTGCAGCACCCACTACAACAGCAGCACCCACAACAACTGCAGCCCCCACTACAACTGCAGCACCCACTACAACTGCAGCACCCACTACAACTGCAGCCCCCACTACAACTGCAGCTCCCACTACAACAGCAGCACCCACTACAACTGCAGCTCCCACAACAACAGCAGCCCCCATTACAACCGCATCGCCCACTACAACTGCAGCACCCACTACAACTCCAGTCCCCACTACAACTGCAGTCCCGACTACAACTGCAGCACCCACTACAACTCCAGTCCCCACTACAACTGCAGCTCCCACTACAACTGCAGCCCCCACTACAACAGCAGTCCCCACTACAACTGCAGCTCCCACTACAACTGCAGCCCCCACTACAACTGCAGCTCCCATTACAACAGCAGCCCCCATTACAACCGCATCGCCCACTACAACTGCAGCACCCACTACAACAGCAGCCCCCACTACAACTGCAGCCCCCACTACAACTGCAGCACCCACTACAACTGCAGCCCTCACTACAACTGCAGCTCCCACTACAACAGCAGCACCCACTACAACTGCAGCCCCCACTACAACTGCAGCACCCACTACAACTGCAGCCCCCACTACAACTGCAGCTCCCACTACAACAGCAGCACCCACTACAACTGCAGCTCCCACAACAACAGCAGCCCCCATTACAACCGCATCGCCCACTACAACTGCAGCACCCACTACAACAGCAGCCCCCACTACAACTGCAGTCCCGACTACAACTGCAGCACCCACTACAACACCAGCCCCACCTACAACTGCAGCTCCCACTACAACTGTAGACACCACGACAAGAGCAGCCGCCACTACAACTGCAGCTCCCACTACAACTGCAGCCCCCACTACAACTGCAGCTCCCACTACAACAGCAGCCCCCACTACAACAGCAGCCCCCACTACAACTGCAGCTCCCACTACAACAGCAGCTCCCACAACAACAGCAGCCCCCACTACAACTGCAGCACCCACTACAACTGCAGCCCCCACTACAACTGCAGCTCCCACTACAACAGCAGCACCCACTACAACTGCAGCTCCCACAACAACAGCAGCCCCCATTACAACCGCATCGCCCACTACAACTGCAGCACCCACTACAACTGCAGCTCCCACTACAACAGCAGCCCCCACTACAACAGCAGCCCCCACTACAACAGCAGCCCCCACTACAACTGCAGCACCCACTACAACTGCAGCTCCCACTACAACAGCAGCACCCACTACAACTGCAGCTCCCACAACAACAGCAGCCCCCATTACAACCGCATCGCCCACTACAACTGCAGCACCCACTACAACAGCAGCACCCACAACAACAGCAGCCCCCACTACAACTGCAGCACCCACTACAACTGCAGCACCCACTACAACTGCAGCCCCCACTACAACTGCAGCTCCCACTACAACAGCAGCACCCACTACAACTGCAGCTCCCACAACAACAGCAGCCCCCATTACAACCGCATCGCCCACTACAACTGCAGCACCCACTACAACAGCAGCCCCCACTACAACTGCAGCCCCCACTACAACTGCAGCACCCACTACAACAGCAGCCCCCACTAGAACTGCAGCTCCCACTACAACTGCAGCTCCCACTACAACAGCAGCCCCCACTACAACTGCAGCTCCCACTACAACTGCAGCCCCCACTACAACTGCAGCTCCCATTACAACTGCAGCTCCCACTACAACTGCAGCTCCCACAACAACAGCAGCACCCATTACAACCGCATCGCCCACTACAACTGCAGCACCCACTACAACAGCCGCTCCCACAACAACAGCAGCCCCCACTACAACTGCAGCACCCACTACAACTGCAGCCCCCACTACAACTGCAGCTCCCACTACAACAGCAGCCCCCATTACAACCGCATCGCCCACTACAACTGCAGCACCCACTACAACAGCCGCTCCCACAACAACAGCAGCCCCCACTACAACTGCAGCACCCACTACAACTGCAGCCCCCACTACAACTGCAGCTCCCACAACAACAGCAGCCCCCATTACAACCGCATCGCCCACTACAACTGCAGCACCCACTACAACAGCAGCCCCCACTACAACAGCAGTCCCCACTACAACTGCAGCTCCCACAACAACAGCAGCCCCCATTACAACCGCATCGCCCACTACAACTGCAGCACCTACTACAACAGCAGCCCCCACTACAACTGCAGCCCCCATTACAACTGCAGCACCCACTACAACAGCAGCCCCCACTACAACTGCAGCACCCACTACAACAGCAGCCCCCACTACAACTGCAGCACCCACTACAAATGCAGCCCCCACTACAACTGCAGCACCCACTACAACTGCAGCCCCCACTACAACTGCAGCTCCCACTACAACAGCAGCACCCACTACAACTGCAGCTCCCACAACAACAGCAGCACCCACTACAACAGCAGCTCCCACAACAACAGCAGCCCCCACTACAACTGCAGCACCCACTACAACTGCAGCACCCACTACAACTGCAGCCCCTACTACAACTTCAGCTCCCACTACAACAGCAGCACCCACTACAACTGCAGCCCCTACTACAACTTCAGCTCCCACAACAACAGCAGCCCCCATTACAACCGCATCGCCCACTACAACTGCAGCACCCACTACAACAGCAGCCCCCACTACAACAGCAGCCCCCACTACAACTGCAGCACCCACTACAACTGCAGCCCCCACTACAACTGCAGCACTCACTACAACAGCAGCCCCCACTACAACTGCAGCACCCACTACAACTGCAGCACCCACTACAACTGCAGCCCCCACTACAACTGCAGCTCCCACTACAACAGCAGCACCCACTACAACTGCAGCTCCCACAACAACAGCAGCCCCCATTACAACCGCATCGCCCACTACAACTGCAGTACCCACTACAACTCCAGTCCCCACTACAACTGCAGTCCCGACTACAACTGCAGCACCCACTACAACACCAGCCCCAACTACAACCGCAGTACCCACTACAACTGCAGTCTCCACTACAACACCAGCCCCAACTACAACCGCAGCTCCCACAACAACTCCAGTCCCCACTACAACTGCAGCTCCCACTACAACAGCAGCCCCCACTACAACTGCAGCTCCCACAACAGCAGCCCCCATTACAACCGCATCGCCCACTACAACTGCAGCACCCACTACAACAGCAGCTCCCACAACAACAGCAGCCCCCACTACAACTGCAGCACCCACTACAACTGCAGCCCCCACTACAACTGCAGCACCCACTACAACTGCAGCCCCCACTACAACTGCAGCTCCCACTACAACAGCAGCACCCACTACAACTGCAGCTCCCACAACAACAGCAGCACCCACTACAACAGCAGCTCCCACAACAACAGCAGCCCCCACTACAACTGCAGCACCCACTACAACTGCAGCACCCACTACAACTGCAGCCCCTACTACAACTTCAGCTCCCACTACAACAGCAGCACCCACTACAACTGCAGCCCCTACTACAACTTCAGCTCCCACAACAACAGCAGCCCCCATTACAACCGCATCGCCCACTACAACTGCAGCACCCACTACAACAGCAGCCCCCACTACAACAGCAGCCCCCACTACAACTGCAGCACCCACTACAACAGCAGCCCCCACTACAACTGCAGCACCCACTACAACTGCAGCCCCCACTACAACTGCAGCACTCACTACAACAGCAGCCCCCACTACAACTGCAGCACCCACTACAACTGCAGCACCCACTACAACTGCAGCCCCCACTACAACTGCAGCTCCCACTACAACAGCAGCACCCACTACAACTGCAGCTCCCACTACAACTGCAGCACCCACTACAACAGCAGCTCCCACTACAACAGCAGCTCCCACTACAACTGCAGCACCCACTACAACTGCAGCTCCCACTACAACTGCAGCTCCCACTACAACAGCAGCACCCACTACAACTGCAGCTCCCACAACAACAGCAGCCCCCATTACAACCGCATCGCCCACTACAACTGCAGCACCCACTACAACTGCAGCTCCCACTACAACAGCAGCCCCCACTACAACAGCAGCCCCCACTACAACAGCAGCCCCCACTACAACTGCAGCCCCCACTACAACTGCAGCACCCACTACAACTGCAGCACCCACAACAACTGCAGCCCCCACTACAACTGCAGCACCCACTACAACTGCAGCACCCACTACAACTGCAGCCCCCACTACAACTTCAGCTCCCACTACAACAGCAGCACCCACTACAACTGCAGCACCCACAACAACTGCAGCACCCACAACAACTCCAGCACCTCTTACAACTCCAGCCCCAACTACAACTGCAGCACCCACTACAACTGCAGCACCCACAACAACTGCAGCCCCCACTACAACAGCAGCCCCCACTACAACTGCAGCTCCCACTACAACTGCAGCCCCCACTACAACTGCAGCTCCCACTACAACAGCAGCCCCCACTACAACTGCAGCTCCCACAACAACAACAGCCCCCATTATAACCGTATCGCCCACTACAACTGCAGCACCCACTACAACAGCAGCTCCCACAACAACAGCAGCCCCCACTACAACTGCAGCTCCCACAACAACAGCAGCACCCACTACAACAGCAGCCCCCACTACAACTGCAGCTCCCACAACAACAGCAGCACCCACTACAACAGCAGCCCCCACTACAACAGCAGCCCCCACTACAACTGCAGCCCCCACTACAACTGCAGCTCCCACAACAACAGCAGCCCCCACTACAACTGCAGCCCCCATTACAACCGCATCGCCCACTACAACTGCAGCTCCCACTACAACAGCAGCCCCCACTACAACTGCAGCTCCCACTACAACTGCAGCCCCCACTACAACTGCAGCTCCCACTACAACAGCAGCCCCCACTACAACTGCAGCTCCCACAACAACAGCAGCCCCCATTACAACCGCAGCTCCCACTACAACTGCAGCACCCACTACAACTGCAGCACCCACTACAACAGCAGCACCCACTACAACTGCAGCACCCACTACAACTGCAGCACCCACTACAACTGCAGCACCCACTACAACTGCAGCCCCCACTACAACTGCAGCTCCCACTACAACTGCAGCACCCACTACAACAGCAGCCCCCACTACAACTGCAGCCCCCACTACAACAGCAGCCCCCACTACAACTGCAGCCCCCACTACAACTGCAGCACCCACTACAACTGCAGCACCCACAACAACTGCAGCCCCCACTACAACTGCAGCACCCACTACAACTGCAGCACCCACTACAACTGCAGCCCCTACTACAACTTCAGCTCCCACTACAACAGCAGCACCCACTGCAACTGCAGCTCCCACAACAACAGCAGCCCCCATTACAACCGCATCGCCCACTACAACTGCAGCACCCACTACAACAGCAGCCCCCACTACAACTGCAGCCCCCACTACAACTGCAGCCCCCACTACAACTGCAGCTCCCACTACAACAGCAGCCCCCACTACAACAGCAGCCCCCACTACAACTGCAGCTCCCACTACAACTGCAGCCCCCACTACAACTACAGCCCCCACTACAACAGCAGCCCCACTACAACTGCAGCCCCCACTACAACTGCAGCCCCCACTACAACTGCAGCCCCCACTACAACTGCAGCACCCACTACAACTGCAGCCCCCACTACAACTGCAGCTCCCACTACAACAGCAGCACCCACTACAACTGCAGCTCCCACAACAACAGCAGCCCCCACTACAACTGCATCGCCCACTACAACTGCAGCACCCTCTACAACAGCAGCCCCCACTACAACTGCAGCCCCCACTACAACTGCAGCACCCACTACAACAGCAGCCCCCACTACAACCGCAGCTCCCACAACAACAGCAGCCCCCATTACAACCGCATCGCCCACTACAACTGCAGCCCAGACTACAACTGCGGCTCCCACTACAACCGCATCGCCCACTACAACTGCAGCCCCCACTACAACTGCAGCCCCCACTACAACTGCAGCCCCCACTACAACTGCAGCACCCACTACAACTGCAGCCCCCACTACAACTGCAGCCCCCACTACAACTGCAGCACCCACTACAACTGCAGCCCCCACTACAACTGCAGCACCCACTACAACAGCAGCCCCCACTACAACTGCAGCCCCCACTACAACAGCAGCCCCCACTACAACTGCAGCTCCCACAACAACAGCAGCCCCCATTACAACCGCATCGCCCACTACAACTGCAGCTCCCACTACAACTGCAGCCCCCACTACAACTGCAGCACCCACTACAACTGCAGCACCCACTACAACAGCAGCACCCACTACAACTGCAGCTCCCACTACAACTGCAGCACCCACTACAACAGCAGCTCCCACTACAACAGCAGCCCCCACTACAACTGCAGCCCCTACAGGTCCACCAGTAACAGGCGAGGGAGTCCTTCGTCTGGATTTCAGAGTTTTTAGACCTTTTAGACCAGCATTTTCAGACCAGACTTCACCTGAATTCCAGATACTGGCTCGTAATGTAACGACGGAGGTAAACTTCCATTTTCCTATATCCTTTTTGTCAAAACTCTGTTAGTGCTAAATGATTGTATTCTTAAAATTTAAATGAAGGTTCCGCTTCCACTGAGTAACAGCTGTATCATTCCGAAAATTAATACTATTACATAATTCATGGAAATGTCTGATAAATGTGTAAAATTAATTGCAAATCAAATAATTCAATAGATCCTGTATGTAAAGGACAAAACTGTAATTCCGCATATAAGATCTCAAATTTACCATTTATTGATCAATGCCTGGCTCAAATCAAACTCACATGGCCACTATAAGGGCAAATGCTATTGAACCAAGCAATATGCGAGTGCACATTTTTTCTTCACAATCAGTTAGATTGAATCCACAATGTTGATTTAACACCAATGGCTGGAGTCGGGAGCTTTTTTTAAAGGACACGGGAGCATCTGTGCAAAGCCTATTTACCTGTCTCCAACTTTAGAGTACTCTAGTCAACTAGTCAAGTTTATAATATAGCATCCTCATTTTTGAGATGACATCACTCACCAAGCAATCAGATATATGTCCAGATATATGCTGGAAATATAACCGTAATATTATAGCCGTAATATTATATGGCAAGTATATAGCAAAATGGCAAAATGTTGCTACTTCATATCTCATAAGATGTAACAAATGGTATGAATCACAGTCACATCTTTATTTGCTGTAACATCTGACTTCTTTGCCATATCTCACTACAGATAGAAGATGTTACTTTTTTTGTAATATGATGCCAATTAGGGTAGACTTGCTTTGGTTTGATTCAATTGCATCCCTTCGTGGTTACATAAGTTTCTTCACAAACACTACGTGGCAAGTTCAGTAAATGCCTAAATGAACTGTGCCTGAGGGTGAAAACAATTTTACCTGCATGTATTTGTAGGTCACAGGACAAATATATATTGAATCTAGGTCAGACTAACAGGTGAGATGTGGTGAACGCAGAACACATTCAAGACTGTATTACCAAAAGTGCATTTGGAATATAAATTTTTTTTTAGTGAAATGCATCAATACCATTTCACTATACTAAAAGTTTTTAGGAAAATATACAAATTAATTACTTTGTCTTAATACAAAATCAGGTCCTACATTCACGTGTATTGTTCGCAAATCAGTTGTAACAGCTTCATTTTGAGGATGTACTACATGTTTTGAGTGAATTATTATTATTTTGCTACTCAGCCTTGGTTTGACACACATAATTCCTCTTAGATTTAAAAAAAAAAAATGCACCTGAAACAAATGTAAAATATAAACAAAAACTGTCCCTCAGTATGTTTAAGAACAAAGATCAAAAGACTTTAAATATCATCTTAGGTTTTCATTGCAATTACTTTTAAATTATTTGGTTAAATATAGAATGCAAACCTATTGTACAGCTGTATTGTACTAACCTGCATACCTGTACATGTTCTGACTTATTCTTCACAGTTGAATCGTGGGTACAGGCGTGCTTTCCCGTTAACCTTCAGCAGGTGTATTGTTCGAAGTTTCAGGTAAGAGTAGAAGCTTCTTTTATTGGCTACAGCTATTACCATGGTGATGGGTTACTACTGCAGTCACTGCCCCAGGATGAGATATGGCTATTAATGGTGTTACTGCATTTTCTACTGAATCACTTTGAGATTTTGGTGCCAAAAGGACCACAAGTGCAGCTGCTTTATAGTAAAGTCAGCTTCTTCTCTAACCTGCAACCTTTCTCTTTCCCTTCCTCCCTCCCTTACTCCCCCTTCTCTCTTTGTCTGTCCCTCACCACCACTCCCTCCCTCCCTTCTTTCACCCCTTGCTCTTTCATGACCTTTCCATGAACAGTCGTGGACCTCCTACAACTCGAATAGATACCGTAGAAGTGAGGACAGACCTGATCTTCAGGAACCAGTCCGTGGTTCCAAACATCAACACGGCAGTAACAACCCTCACTGAGGCCCTTAGTAACTCTCAGGTCTCTTTAGACGTCATTCCATCCTCCATTACTGCAGGTCAGTTCCTCATTCTTCACTCAACTTGCATTATACTTATTCACCCCAACTATGCATATTTTAAATGGATCTGGAGTATGTTGGTATTATGTATAATAATAATAATAATATCCATCACCTGTCTAAGTAGTTCTGTAGTTCTTACCCCATTGGTCAACTGGCTTAGATGTGGCACATTCTGTTGATGCAGACATTCATTTCTCAAATGCATCCGTTTTCATTCATTTTCGTCTGTAATGTGACCTGTATTTGATGTTTTTTATATGTATTTAGCCCTGACCACGACAGCTGCCCCCACAACGACATTTGCTCCGACCCCAACCGCAACGGCAACCCCAACCACAACTCCAGCTCCCACTTTCCCTCCAGTTCCCATTTTACCTCCAGCTCCAACTTTAACTCCAGCCCCCACAGGTCCACCAGTAACAGGCGAGGGAGTCCTTCGTCTGGATTTCAGAGTTTTTAGACCTTTTAGCCCAGCATTATCAGACCAGTCTTCACCTGAATTCCAGATGCTGGCTCGTAATGTAACGACGGAGGTAAACTTCCATTTTCCCATATTTTTTTTTGTCAAAACTGCTAAATGATTGTATTCTTAAAATTTAAATGAAGGTTCCCCTTCCACTGTGTCTAACACCTGTATCATTCTGAAAGTTAATAATATTACATAATACATAGAAATGTCTGATAAATGTGTAAAATGAGTTGCAAATCAAATAATTCAATAGATCCTGTATGCAAAGGACAAAGCTGTAATTCTCCATATAAGATCTCAAATATACCATTTATTGATGAATGCCTGGCTCTAATCACTCTCACATGGCCACTATAAGGGCAAATGCTATTGAACCAAGCAATATGCGAGTGCACATTTTTTCTTTACAAACAGTTAGATTGAATCCACAATGTTGATTTAACAGCATTGGCTGGAGTCGGGAGCTTTTTTTACAGGATAAAGCATCTCTCTTCCTAACTTGCATGTATTTGTAGTTAGCAAAATATTGGGACAAATATTGACTGAATCTAGGCCGGACTAAGATGATGTGAGATGTGGTGAATGCAGAACAAATTCAAGACTTAAGTTACCAAAAGTGCACTTGTAATATAAAAACTATTTTAGGAAGGAAAGATGATTTTCTAACCTTCCACAAATGCATCAATTCCATTTGACTATACTAAAAGTTTAGGGAAATATCATACAGGAGTATCATACAGCAAATGGTGCCATTTGCAAAAATGAGGTCCTACATTCACGTGTATTGTTCACAAATCAGTTGTAACAGCTTCATTTTTAGAAGGTACTACATGTTTTGGGTGAATTATTATTATTATTATTATTTAGCTAGTCAGCCTTGGGTTGAAACACATAATTCCTTTACTATCAGCATCAGATTTTAAAAAACCATGCAGCTAAAAAAAAACATAAAAAGACTTTCCCTCTGTATGTTTAAGAACAAAGATTGAAAGACATTAAATGTCATCTTATGTTTTTATGGCAATTACTTTAAAATTCAATGGTTAAATATAGAATGCAAACCGATTTATAGCTGTATTGTACTAACCTGCATACCTGTATATGTTCTGACTTATTCTTCACAGTTGAATCGTGGGTACAGGCGTGCTTTCCCGTTAACCTTCCTCAGGTGTATTGTTAGAAGTTTCAGGTAAGAGTAGAAGCTTCTTTTATTGGCTACAGCTAGTACCATGGTGATGGGTTACTACTGCAGTCACTGCCCCAGGATGAGATATGGCTATTAATGGTGCTACTGCATTTTCTACTGAATCACTTTGAGATTTTGGTGCCAAAAGGACCACAAGTGCAGCTGCTTTATAGTGAAGTCAGCTTGTTCTCTAACCTGCAACCTTTCTCTTTCCCTTCCTCCCTTACTCCCCCTTCTCTCTTTGTCTGTCCCTCACCACCACTCCCTCCCTCCCACCCTTCTTTCACCCCTTGCTCTTTCATGACCTTTCCATGAACAGTCGTGGACCTCCTACAACTCGAATAGATACCGTAGAAGTGAGGACAGACCTGATCTTCAGGAACCAGTCCGTGGTTCCAAACATCAACACGGCAGTAACAACCCTCAATGAGGCCCTTAGTAACTCTCAGGTCTCTTTAGACGTCGTTCCATCCTCCATTACTGCAGGTCAGTTCCTCATTCTTCACTCAACTTGCATTATACTTATTCACCCTTCTTCTATGAAGTGTCAACTATGCATATTTTAAATGGATCTGGAATATGTTGGTATTATGTAATAATAATCATAAAATTAATCACTTTCTAAGTAGTTCTGTAGTTCTTACCTCATTGGGCAACTCGCAATGTGGTACATTCTGTTGATGCAGGCATCAATTTCTCAAATGCATCCATTTTCAGTCATTTTCTTCAGTAATGTGACCTGTATTTTATGTTTTTTATATGTATTTAGCACAAAAACACTCACTGGTAAACTTTTGTCTTAACAGCACTCCCAGTCTCTACAACTAACAGTGCCATGGCAACAAACAAACCCCAGGACATGGTTATTTTTCTGTTTCCTCTTATTCTGGTCATCAACCTTCTGTCTACAGATATGAAGCTGCCTCAATTTTAGCCAAGTAAATAAGTCTTTGTGATTTTGGGAACTTGCTGCAACATTCTATGAGGATTATATTTATTCTTATTTTAATTTTATTCTGTTAGGGTTCTGTCACTTTAATTACCTACCTCATTTTAAATGGTGAGTGATGTAGTTAAAATCTGTAACTCCATTATTCATTTAAAAACTGCATTTTAATTAAAACTTTTGTCATACATACAAATTTAAAACCATAATCAGAGGATGTATTTTTTTCTGCTAGCCAAAATATCTACACCACTGTTACAATTTCCTTTCTTAACTATTACTGTCTACCCCACCAAATAATGTGTATTGTGATTCATTTTAATGAACTGAGGGCTCAAGTATATTTGATAATAATATATTAGAAAATATGTCGCCAATTATGTAAATAAATCCCATCATATTGCATATTTGCTTCAGACTGTGTTTTGAAGTTTGACCTTATGGATGTGAAGAGAAGGGTGTTTTCAGAAGGATGTTTTCACACTAGTATAATCACAGTAATGGAGAAAAGATATATATATATTCATTGTAAAACTTATATTAAATCCTCAAGAGGTAGCAGTCTGGAGAGGCCAGGGGTCTCTCTTATTTGTTCAGGTCTCTGTCTATCTGTCAGTCAGCCAAAGCGAACTAGAGACAAAATATATATCTTACATTTGTGTGAGAGTGTGTACGTGCATCTTTCCAGGTCTCTCTTCCTCCCTTCTATCTATCTTCTCTCTATGACACTACAGGCCTGTGGCCTCTGACCCACTTACATCTCAGGCTCAAGGATATATCACTAGAGAGCCAGAAGAGACCCTTCATCTTGAATCCTGAAAACAAGACGACTCTGGGAGACCAAATAGTTATTGGAACTGTTTGTGTGACGTTAAGGGCTAGGGATCACTGTGCGCTCATCCAATATGCATGCTATATGATAAGATCTAACCAATCATTGACTTTGTATGTTTTACTATATGCTAATGTGTAACTATGCACCAATCAGTAATCATCTATGTATTAGTTTGATTAAATATGGTGGAGACTGATTCCATCTTTTCAGTTCATGCTTGACCACCTTGTGTGTGTGAGTACTGGACTCTTTCTGCAGAAAAATAAATCATTTTCTTTTTGGAGCTACCTGGTCGTGCCTGGTCATTATAAGAAGAGAAATTTCTCACAGGAATGGATGGATTTTAGTGAATACTAAAAATAACTACAGTTGTAATAAAATGGCTACAATCCCACACCCATCCTTTAATTAGTAAATACATTTTTGTTTAGGCTAGTTAGATCACATGCCAGAAGATCACTTTAGATTTTTTAAATCTTTTACCCTGATAAAAGTGCAAAAGTACAGAATAGAAGGTGCATGGTCACTTCATGCTCAGAATGATCCCGTTTGCCTTGAAGCTGGATTGTCAATAAATATACGTACAGATTGGCAAGATCCTCCGCTTTCCATCTGTGCATTTCAGAGATATTGCCAGGTAAAGTTCTAGGTCTGGGCTAACCTAATCTCAGCACAGTCTCAGGTTGTATGGCTTTTTTCTGATGAGCTACAGTATATTTGCCAAAACAGAGATGGAAACTTAGAAGAGTTTTTTCATCAAGAGAACCAGGCATGTCCTCCTGCACAATGGAGGACAATGGCAAACTCAATCTAGCTAGCAAGAGTAACCTTCTCACATGCTTAGTGTGGTTGCTGAATCCGCTATCCCCTCAAACTGCCAGAACCTTTTGCATGTTGATGAAAACAAGCAGAACTACCCCTATCTGAGGCCCTGTTCAACTAATTTGACAGAGATGACAAGTAACTCATCATCACATATCAGTGTTTCCTCTTCAATTGCCCCGCCTACAGTTTGCCGCCCCACCTAAAAATATAAAGTGGAAATGTCACTGTTTGAAAACTAATTTACTATCATTTAAAAATAAATAGAAAATGTTTTGCGTGATTCGTCTTAGGAAATCAATGATTCAAAAGATTTGCCAAGTATGAAATTACAGTGTTTTGATTTGCATTAATCAAAAAAAATTATTTGTTTATGTTACATTATCTCAGGAAAGTGACTAACCTAGCTAAATGATAATGTCATCTTCAGTTAATAAGAGGAGCTTGCCACCAAAAAACGGTCAGGTAAAGATCTTGGACCTCAGTTATCATTCACGTGTACATTCAAATCTGATCGTAAAGTCTGACCATTTTACGCAAATTTCTGAATTCATCAAAATGAACGTGGGTGTACAGTACAATACAATTTTACGATAGCTCTTGATTTTGCTTATGCTTTTTTTCAGTGGCCAAGATTTTTTTCCAGATGGCCAAGATTTTGCTCAACTGAGACATTCATTGCTCCTACAGACAAACTATGAGTGAAAACCACAAACTCCGTGTTTTATCTTTATTGGTACACAATTCATGACCACTCTGCCAAATACAGAGTTTCTAAGTGTCACTATTTTTCTGTAGAAAGTCCATTTAACAAGCAACCCCCCACCCAGTCTCACCTGCAACTATACCTACCCATGCGTGACATAGTGGACAATAGCGCCTATGTGTGAGTTCATAAATATTTTTATTCATCATATAAAATTAGAATTCCGTCTTAGCAACAAGATAAACCCAACAATAGCCTGATCTTATGCCAAAAAAGCTGTGAAAAGCCCTGCTCACTCAAATGCAAAATAAACATGTGAAATTATTGTGTCATTATACCATGCCATTCTACTATGAATATCTGCTACTAAATATGAAAAAATATACAATCCTACTATTGGTTTTACACAGAGATGTTTCTTTCAAAATTTGGGACAGGGGCAAAAAAAAAGATTGGGAAGTTCAAAAAACACCAGTTTAGAACATTCCACAGGTAAACGGTATAAACGGATATCAAAAGATATCCTATTGTCAGATACTCTTACAAGCAATACTATAACCTCTCTGCATTTGAATGGATCTCTATGGGAATTGGGGGGTGGGACTAGATTAAACTGTACATTACACAGGAATAGTATGGAACCCATGATTGGCTAAACGGCTGTAAATCATGAAGGGTCTGTGGTATGCTGAAAAAAAGGGTGGAATGTAAATGGACCATGGTGACGTAGACGTCAAACCTGAACCAATACATACTTTGATTTTATTACATAACTCCTCCCATAGTTTGAGGCTTGGTGCACTGCTCATTTGTCAGATAATAATCGAAAAGAATAGATAGTTAAGATTTTGCCAAATAAACTATGCCTTGGAAATGGTTTTTGACGCTTTTGTTGTTCAGTGGCTTGTTAGAGTAACAAAAATAGACGAGAACCATTATCCACTAAAGTGGTGTATTCAAATAAACTCGGAAGTCCGAATATTTCCGACTTCCGAGAAGAAACAACTATTTGAACATGACAATAATGTCACGTCAAAGTTTTTCTTCTCGTAAATCAGAAATATTCGGATACACCAGTAGTTGCCATGCACATAATTTTCGTTCGATTAGCAATCGAAATTAATGAATGGGCCTTAAAATAATTTTTAAAAACTTGATAAAACCTACCATTATTTAATGATTTGTGTGGAACATGCATTTGGTGAAACGTCGCCCCCAATTCCCCAATATAATTTTAAATAGTCGAAATCAGACCTTTATTACCTGAAGTGAAAGTTAACCATCTTCTCAATGGACGTATGGGTGGTGATACATTCCGGCACACCATACGCACGCATAGCAGAATGTAATCTGATGTATAACAAAAAGAGGAACTGGGGAAGCCAAACTTTTCTTTGAATCCCTGGAATGCAAGCAAGCCTTCTGGACCAAATAAGTCTCCAAAAACATTGATTCCATAATTTAACCAAGTGCTATGAAAAAAGGGTTGTTTGCCAGTTAAAAAGGCGCCAGATCATAGTATGATAATGCCATTTGTCTTTAACCCTCATATGATGCTCTGTTGCCCTCCACATTGCCACTGAGTTAGTTATGATGGGGCCAAATTGAGTCACAGATTTTTTCATGGAGAGGCCATATCTTGTATTCTATATGTCTGGACCAATGTTTCCTCCTCAATTAAATGGCATGAGGCATGGGTGTTTGAGTTAACAAACATGAGGCATGTCCTAAGAGGGGATGGTTGGAAGGCCCAGCGATAAAACTTAAAGGTAGGTACTGCCAGACCACCTGCAGATTTGCTTCGCTGCAATGTGGGGATTTCATTTGGGGAGGTTTTTTTCTTCCAAATAAAACTCTTTATGGGAGAATGTAATTTGACCCATTATGAATTTGGTGGAGATATGGGGATCATTGAACAACGGAAACCAACCAGAGGAAGAATATTAATTTTAATAGCAGAGATTTATTTAGCGGCAATTAATTTTGTCCCCCTGTAGACGACATACATATCTGGTGTCTCAGGAACCATATATTCTAATATGTTGAAACCTACAATACAAGGGGCAGTCAATAAAAATAAAATAAATCATATTTTTGAAAATATTTTCCCTGCAACATGTTATTGTCACCAGACACTTGTGTTATATCAAAAATTTAAGTATTTAAATAGTTTTTCTACCCTGGTCTCAGGAGGATATTACTGAACAAACAAAACATGTACTGCAGGAAATGTCATCTCACCTCAGTTTTGTTTCCTTATTCCACAACTTCAAGCTGGAATTTCCCCGTATGTCACTGATTTATGTTCTTGGATCGATTCCATAGTCGGTCTCCATGATGTTGTTGGACAGGTTCTCTGGCACGTCTCGAGCAAAACTCATACACTGACACGGATAAAAATAAATAAATTAACTGTGAAAAAAGAACCCACACATCAGGCAAATCAGGTACTTGTGTCACAATATTGTTTGTTGTGCAAGTGTTCAAAGGGGCAATATGTTCACAGTTGCGAACCGCAGAAACCAACGTGTCTCTTCTTTGTGATGAAAAAAACCTTAACCCTCATGCTATATTCCGGGTCAATTTGACCCGAATCAGTGTTTGTGTCTCTTAAAAACCTTAATTTTTAAAAATCTTGACCCTATATGCCTTTACCTACAGTAACTTGTTGGGATTAAATAGTGAACATGCAATAAACATAATGCTATGTTTTCAAAAGTCCTGTACCAACATTATATGCAAAAGTGTTGTGCGGGGTCATTTGTGACGTAGCTGTATAAAATGTAAGAAAATATACCTTTTTTATTTTTTACCTCAATTTTTTTATGGGTGATTCTGGTGGGACTTTCCCGTACAGGTTTTAAACTTCACAAACTTTCACTTACCTCAGGCTCTGAGGTATTTACAGCTTAAATCATCACATATTTTTTATATTTAGGGATAAAAGGCTAGTCAATAGGAGACACACAAATGGTGACACAGAAATTGTAAAAAATATTTATTTTACATTAGTTTTGTGCCAGTTTAAACTTTTGTGGTCAATTTGACCCCAAACATAAAAGGCATCATACAATGTTAACATAATATGTGGGTTAAAAATGCTATAGCTTTTAAATACATTTAACAAAAGGAAGCTTTTTTTTGTGACTTATGTAGTTGTTTCTTAGGGTCATCAGTTCAAACGTCACTCAGAGACTGAGGTTTCCACTCTAACACATTTAAACCATGACTTATGTTTGACTGGCACCTTGCTTAAATTTGAAGACATTAGTATTTAAGCATGTCAATCTGAAGCATGAAAGCAAAACAAATGTAATGGTGTCAACAGATTCACAGATGTTAAATAAGGACCCGGAAAAATGTAATCGGGAGAATAATGCATTTATTTGACATTCTGATATTTGATATTCTGTCTAAAACCAACGCCAGAAATATCAGTACAGCATGTGCAAATGGGTGCAATATAATAACAGGAGTAATATCATAAACCTTTTTATAAACAATTTTTTATACCTTTGTTGAAAAATAAAATAAATAAATAAATAAATAAAATAGCAATGGCAAAAGGCAGATGAAAAGCCAGTATTAGTAAGTGTATTCTAAAAGGAACTAGTAGCAGTGTAATGGGGACATGACTAGAGTAAGGCATCCTCTTTTTATTGTGGCTAACAGCGGCAGCATTTTCTACCCTCTACTCTAGGTATGATAATGCAGGGCTGTTTCGGTATGAACAGAAAGTATTAATATAATCATGAAGATACTAATGCATGAATGACATCCTTTGCATCTGCAAATAACAAGATCTTATTCTTGAGTTGTGTCTTACGCAATTCATGTAACATGACTGGAATGATCTTTTTTTTAAATCTAGATTAGTTCAAAAATAATATTCAAAAATTCTTATCAGATTTTAATAAATTCTTAAAGGTTTTATCAGAATGAAGCTGGAGGGAATTCTGACACTGAAACTGGAGGGAATCAGTGAGACAGTCATGGAGAGCAGACATTTGCTCTCTCTCTCTTTCTCACGTAGATTTGAATCAGAGAACTGAGAGGAATTTTTTGTGTATTGCATGGAATGGTATAATGACGCATGTGTGAGTGCATTGTACGTAATCAACCTGTTTACTTATAAAGGGCCCAACCCACCCCTTATGCCAGGTCTTGGCATGTGTTGTTTTTTTCCTCATTCCGTTGGTGATCTTAGTGATCCTCATCTTGTGATTTTCAGGAATGCCAGAGAACAAGTACAGTCAGTTATGTGTAATTTCGATCAAACTTAATGAAATATGTTATTATGTTATAATAAGATTGTATCATGCAGCTGAACTGTTTACTGCACGCAATTCTGCCAAACTAATAATAACATTGACTACATTTTAGATGCTGAAAAATATATCTTTTTAAAAAATTCCAAATATAAAGCCTAAAGATACATTAACGTTATGTGAAATACTGCTGATCGCTGAAGATCAGTTACCAAAGATGGTCGGGCTTTGCTAAATCAAGCAAGATAGTCCCGGCTTATCTACAGTCAGGTACATAGGTCAATTTTTTTTTTGGCTCTGTACTCCAGCACATTGAATTTGAAATGGAAGAGTGACTATGAGGTTAAAGTGCAGACTTTAATTTGAGGGTTTTTACGTCCAAATCAGATGAACTGTGTAGCAATTGTAGCCATTTTTATACATAGTCCCTGCCATTTTAGGGGACCAAAAGTTCAATTTAATTTAAACAAATTAACATTTTAATAAAGTTATCATATTTAATATTTGGTTGCATATCCTTTGCATGTCATGACTTCCTGATGTCTGTGACCCAATAACATCAAAAGATCTCTGTGCATTTGAATGGATCCCTACTGGAATTGGGGGGTGGGACTAGATTAGGCTGTAAATTACATGGGAATAGTATGGAAGACATGGTTGGATAAATGGCTGTAGGTCTTGGCATGTGTTGTTGTGATACCTCAAACGAGCCTCAAACCATCTCTCTGCTGCCAGATATGCAGTAGATATGGATGGATCACTTTAAGGGTTGTTTCTCCTGACAAATTTTTTCATAGAGTTCAATAGAAAAATAAGAGATTATAGTATCGCTTGTAAGAGTACCTGAAAATAAAATATCAAGAGTTTTTTGATGTTGTTGGGTCACAGACATCAAGAAGCCATGATATGCAAAGGATATGCAACCAAATATTAAATATGATAACCTTATTAAAGTTTATGTGTCACTGTCCAAATATAATTGTGTCACTGTCCAAATAATTATGGACCTGTATGTCTAGTGTGACAAAATTAAAGAAGATTTAGAAATCAGTGCTATTGTTCTATATTAATTTAGAGTGTTAATTGTATTCTTGTACAGATGTGTCAATTTTACACATCTCATTCTGTGCCCACGTTGTAGTATGAAGCATGGGGTGCATAAGACTGAGCTTGTTGTATATTGGAACTTTTTTATAAAAACATTCTATATTGGATATTTTAATAATGTGACAGTGGTTAGTCTGCAGTGACATCAGTAAAAAAAAAAACTAGAAAATTAATAATATCCATATTTACCACAGTGTAACACATGAAAAGTCCATTAATAAATAAAAAATAATGAGTAAGGCATGAATGTGAAACTAGCAGAATGACAAAGCAAGTATATACAATACTAGAAGTGGTTCATAATCTTCTGATCAGTCTTGCTTAGGTGCCCTTGGCCCCTGAGGATATAAAGAGGGTGTGGATGGATTTACAGTGTGCCTACATTTGTTTCAGCATAATGCTAACAATAGCCATTTACTGAAAGCAAGGCATCTGCATACGACAGCAGAAGCATTTTTTGTAGGCTATTCATCCGCCAACACAACTACAGTTGAGCATCAAGAAACTGAGGGGCTAGTAGAGAATTCTAACTATCTATGTTACGCAACACTCAATGTAATTCCTTTTAAAATGAAAACACACCCTAGTATCAGATTTAGCAGTAGAAGGATTACTGAATATATTAACATTGACAGGCACCTGCAGAAGAATCGCATGAAAATGGAAAGTACATGTTCTTGACGGCATTATGAATGATCCTATTTAATAGAGCTGCGTTGTGCTTAAAAAGAGAGCTTGAAAAAGCTTGAAAAGACAAAATACCATTTACATTTCAAAAGATGTTTAAAACAATTGATCACATGATTTAATACATGTCCAGCAGGGCATATATTCACTCATCTACAGAACAGTGTGAGACTTTTCTGTCCTTTTTAAAAAAATACAAATTAGTCGTATCAGAGCTGATGTTTCTTCAATGCAAAATTTTACTAGTAATTGTCAGAACAGTGCTGTGTTATGACCTTTTGTGTAAATTTTCAGCATACAAATCATTAAGGAAAGTTTCTCATGGAAACTATGGGTTCATTCCAATCGCTAATTTTTAATCCATGCATCCTTTCCTCGCTCCTTAGCTCCGCCCAACGTAGGATGCGAGGAAAGGATGCAAGAATCAGATACAAGGAGGAAACGAGGCAACATGCATTCGGCAAATGGAACGTCCTTGCTCAATCAAGCGTCAGCGTCATATTATGCTCACGTCATTAACTATAATGCTTTTAGCTTATTTTTCATTAATAAACGGTGCCTTTGTTAGTTATAAAGAATGAGTGTCATTATGGATTAGCGCTTTATAATAAATGGAAAGGAACTGTAAAACTGCATTTGTGTAGGGGTGTGCCTGCGACGTGGCAGATGTGAAGAGCGGTGGATAATTTATACACGTCACGTGTTCCGAGAAAGGGCTTCCGCAAAGGCTACACTTGTGTTTCCTTAATGAAGCACTCACCGGGAGCCTCCTCGTTTCCCGCTCCTCGCTCCTCCGAGGAGCATTTAGCGGTTTGGAATGTCCTTAAAGCTGGCGAACCTCGATCCTTGCAGAACCTCGGTCAGGCGAGGACAGAGAAAAAGAGGACAGATAAAATAATTGATTGGAATCCACCTAATGTAATTTTCTGGGATTCAATCAACATTTGCCCTTTGATTAACAATAAAAAATTAAGGGCAAGGGTTTATCGAATACAGGCCAGAGTATATACAGAGTATCCACGGATGTATCTTTGGAATGGAACTTCAAAACAATTCATATTATTGTAATGAATGTCTGGGGCATAGATATAGAACCATAGATATGACATATGTTGTTGTGATACCTCAAACGAGCCTCAAACCATCACGCTGATGTCAGCTATGCAGTAGATATGGATGGATCACTTTAAGGGTTGTTTCTCCTGACTAATTTTTTCATAGAGTTCAATAGAAAAATAAGAGATTATAGTATCGCTTGTAAGAGTACCATCATCATCATCCATCAACCCGCTTATTCCTATTCAGGGTACGGGGGGTGCTGGAGCCTATCCCAGCATGCATTGGGCGAGAGGCAGGAATACACCCTGGACAGGCCGCCAATCCATCACAGAGCACTCACACCATTCACTCACTCATTCATACCTATGGGCAATTTAGAGTCTCCAATTAGCCTAACCTGCATGTTTTTGGATTGTGGGAGGAAACCGGAGTACCCGGAGGAAACCCACGCTGACACGGGGAGAACATGCAAACTCCACACAGAAAGGCCCTCGGCCGGGATTCGAACTCGGTACCTTCTTGCTGTAAGGCGACAGTGCTAACCACTGCACCACCGTGCCGCCTCTTGTAAGAGCACCTGAAAATAAAATATCAAGAGTTTTTTGATGTTGTTGGGTCACAGACATCAAGAAGCCATGATATGCAAAGGATATGCAACCAAATATTAAATACGATAACTTTATTAAAGTTTATGTGTCACTGTCCAAATAAAATTGTGTCACTGTCCAAATAATTATGGACCTGTATGTCTAGTGTGACAAAATTAAAGAAGATTTAGAAATCAGTGCTATTGCTCTATATTAATTTAGAGTGTTAATTGTATTCTTGTACAGATGTGTCAATTTTACACATCTCATTCTGTGCCCACGTTGTAGTATGAAGCATGGGGTGCATAAGACTGAGCTTGTTGTATATTGGAACTTTTTTATAAAAACGTTCTATATTGGATATTTTAATAATGTGACAGTGGTTAGTCTGCAGTGACATCAGTAAAAAAAAAAACTTGAAAATTTATAATATCCATATTTACCACAGAGTAACACATGAAAAGTCCATTAATAAATAAAAAATAATGAGTAAGGCATGAATGTGAAACTAGCAGAATGACAAAGCAAGCATATACAATGTTAGAAGTGACTCATAATCTTCTGATCAGTCTTGCTTAGGTGCCCTTGGCCCCTGAGGATATAAAGAGGGTGTGGATGGATTTACAGTGCGCCTACATTTGTTTCAGCATAATGCTAACAATAGCCATTTACTGAAAGCAAGGCATCTGCATACGACAGCAGAAGCATTTTTTGTAGGCTATTCATCCACCAACACAACTACAGTTGAGCATCAAGAAACTGAGGGGCTAGTAGAGAATTCTAACTATCTATGTTACGCAACACTCAATGTAATTCCTTTTAAAATGAAAACACACCCTAGTATCAGATTTAGCAGTAGAAGGATTACTGAATATATTAACATTGACAGGCACCTGCAGAAGAATCGCATGAAAATGGAAAGTACATGTACTTGACAGCATTATGAATGATCCTATTTAATAGAGCTGCGTTGTGCTTAAAAAGAGAGCTTGAAAAAGCTTGAAAAGACAAAATACCATTTACATTTCAAAAGATGTTTAAAACAATTGATCACATGATTTAATACATGTCCAGCAGGGTGTGAGACTTTTCTGTCCTTTTTAAAAAAAATACAAATTAGTCGTATCAGAGCTGATGTTTCGTCAATGCAAAATTTTACTAGTAATTGTCAGAACAGTGCTGTGTTATGACCTTTTGTGTACATTTTCAGCATACAAATCATTAAGGAAAGTTTCTCGTGGAAAAACTATGGGTTCATTCCAATCGCTCATTTTTACTCCATGCATCCTTTCCTCGCTCCTTAGCTCTGCCCAACGTAGGACGCGAGGAAAGGATGCAAGAATCAGATACAAGGAGGAAACGAGGCAACATGCATTAGGCAAATGGAACGTCCTTGCTCAATCAAGCGTCAGCGTCATATTATGCTCGCATGCTTAGCTATAATGCTTTTAGCTTATTTTTCATTAATAAACGGTGCCTTTGTTAGTTATAAAGAATGAGTGTCATTATGGATTAGCGCTTTATAATAAATGGAAAGGAACTATAGAATTGCATTTGTGTATGGGTGTGCCAGTGACGTGGCAGATGTGCAGAGCGGTGGATAATTTATACACGTCACGTGTTCCGAGAAAGGGCTTCCGCAAAGGCTACACTTGTGTTTCCTTAATGAAGCACTCACCGGGAGCCTCCTCGTTTCCCGCTCCTCGCTCCTCCGAGGAGCCTTTAGCGGTTTGGAATGTCCTTAAAGCTGGCAAACCTCGATCCTTGCAGAGCCTCGGTCAGGCGAGGACAGAGAAAAAGAGGACAGATAAAATAATTGATTGGAATCCACCTAATGTAATTTTCCGGGATTCAATCAACATTTGCCCTTTGATTAACAATAAAAAATTAAGGGCAAGGGTTTATCGAATACAGGCCAGAGTATATCTTTCATTTTAGCGCAGATGACACTCAGCTCTACTTGTCTAAATCAAATTATTTTAGGAGGCTGGCTGCGCTTCAAAATGGTCTTAAAGACATTATGGACAGGATGTTCCAAATTTTTCTTCAGTTAAATTCAGAGAAGGCCGAAGTTAATTAATGAAGAAATTTAAAGCAAGTGGCAGTTTTGTTATTATTTTTACTTTTTGTTATTTATCCAGGTACATATACATATATAGTATAACAGAAATAAACCAAATAAAGTTTGTGCTGTCATGTGTGAAAAGAGGTATAGTCCTCACATAGGTCTACTGTTTTTCAAATTATGCCCTTGAAATCAGCTAAAATTATGAGCAGGCCCAATTTTATCTGATTCTGTGAAATGTTCCAACACCAAGGCACATAAAGATTAAAACCTGCCTTACCAAGTTTATAACACGGGCAGGGCACTTTTAACAGATAGAGCTTGTTAGATATTTTTAAACATAACAAGTGTAACCGAGGATACAAGTAAGAAGTGAGTTTTCATAAGACATTTTCAAGTTCACTATAAGAAATATGCGGTACGATAACCTTACCAAAGAGGCATGGAAAGGTTACGGAATGTCAATGAATGGGACTGCAGAAAAAGCAGCAATACAGGAAGTAATACAGGACAACTGTACACAGGAAATGAAATGGTTCAATGAACCTACTTGGCAGGTTGTTCAAAGACAAAACCGAGTTTCAGCTTTTATGCTGAGAGTGTTTAATCTATGTGCTACATGAAAGCACATTCTGGAGCAGATTAACCCCGCCCCTCAAGTATAAACAAACACTGTTGCTAAGAAGATGTTCAGCCAAACTCTAACACCTTGTGGCTGGACAGGGAACAGACTCCAACATTGACCGTCACTTTTCGGTGAACTTGAAGAACGAAGATACCTCAACAAGCCGTATGACTCCTCTGCCACCATTCAATATTATCTTATCACCACAAGTACTTTGAAGACATTGTTCTCCAAACCAATGACAAACTTTGCAGAGTTGCTCCTGTTAAGTATAGTCACATTCGTATCATATCAGGATATGAATGCAGCCATCATTCATAGTATACCAGTCATAGCAAGAAGCCACGGAAGGTTTTATTTATTTATTTACATCCATAGGTTATTGATAGCTATGAGAAGAAACATGATTACAGACTTAATTTATTTGCTGCAGTTTAATTAATATTATATAAATGCTTAGAAAATGTCCCTACTCTGTGGAATTTACAACATGCAGTTGTAGAACTGAGGGTTTAGATGAACATATAAGATTCAGGTGAGGAGAACTGATTCTGCAACATTCTAAATGAATTACTAGTTTCCTAAGTCATACTCCACAGACCACACTTCCACATTCAGCTGGACTGTCTAAAGTACCATTCACATCTACTATACCCTCAGCTCCTAAGGGAATTTTGCCTACTTATTCATCTTCAAAAAATAAAGCAAAAATGGGCTATTATATGATAGATTCACTTACCTTCTTGAAGGTTTAGCTGCGGTTAAAAAGTACATTTCTCAATAAAAGCTATGGTTGTGTGTGTGTGTGTGCGTGCGTGCGTGCGTGCGTGCATGCGTGTGTGCGTGTGGGTGAATGTTCCTTGCAGGACAGTTCGATACTGTGGAAATGCTGGTTGCTTCAGTTGAAAATTTGATTATTCAGCATTATTCTGGGGCATAGATATAGAACCATAGATATGACATATGTCATAGTTAGTGGCACAATTATATCTATGCCAAATTGCTCCATTTCAGAATTCCAAATTACTATTACATTACATGCTGTCATATCTATGGTTCTATATCTATGGTCTGGGGGACGTTACTAGAACATTCTCTGTGACGTCCAGATAACAAGGCGATGTCCTCAACTACTCAATGGTTTTTTAAGGGTCAAAAGAAATTTGTTGATCATTTTTGTAGGTATGTCTTTTTTAGCCAGATAGGGTTAGAATGTCCCCCTTTGGGTTGTCATTTGTACTATAGACATCAAGTTATTATGGGACATGGATTCATTGCACTTATCTTTAGAAACTTTTTAAGATAACCCAGATTTACTTTTCATGGATTTGTGTTTTCTGTTCTTGAGCCATCAACAAATTATTTTGTCATTAGTCGTCACCATTTTAGCTCGTTAGCTTATATCTATATGCACAAATAAGTTTGACCCTTAACTTCTTTTGAGTAGTATATATATATATATATATATATATATATAAAGCTCAAATGAACTTTAATTTCAACTCACGTGAAGGTGCAATTACACCGTATTGTAAACGCGGCCAATACCAGAAATGTTCCTCCAAGTAGCCTACCTTTTATTAGTTTTACAAGTTATTTCAATAAAGACATTTTCTTTTAAAAAAACATTATTACATACGTCACATCATCTAAACAAGGTTGTTGGCTATATTAACAGTTCTTTAACTTTCCTTGCTTAAAATTGGTTTTCAATCAAATGTCCCAAAGCACGAATACAGTGCACTTCGGAGATACACGCGCAGCCCTTAAACGTGCCGAAGCCAACTTTGACATAACCGGTAGGTAATTCAACTTATATCTGGTATAAACTTTACGTAGATACTATCATATCCACGTCAAAGTGGGATTTTTAAAATAACTACTGAGGCTAGTCATTGTTCTCCCGTAAGACCATTTTATAAATAAGGCCTATCTAGACTCTTGTCAGCTGGGGAATTTCTTACTTGTTTGTGTAATACGTAGCCTACTGGTGTGGCGCACCTGGATCCTGTGAGACTTCTTGTTCCAAACGCACCCCAGTCACAGAACTGTTGTGATCCCAGCTAACCCGGTGAGCCAGTTCCCAAGGCTAGGAGAATATACGTCCAACTGCGCCCCCATGTGGTTGTAACACAGCATTGGAAGTCTCTTGCTCAAAGAATCAACAAGTTCTGCGATTTAAATCTTTAAAAAAAATTTTACTTACTTTTACCAGTGAGGTAAAAAAATAAAATGCTTGAAGTTGTGTAAGTCGCTCTGGATAAGAGCGTCTGCTAAATGTAATGTAAAAATGTTTGGGACCACTTTGGACTTCCGTGGCCAGTAATTTATTAAATCAGGGAACAACCCTACTGAGCTTTGCCAGAACAATATGTCTGCCCAGTAATTAATGTCAGCATTTTTGGCTATGAAAAATGCTTTGGGAAATGACGATATATATTAATGACAGCTTTCTGCTCACTTGATTGGTTGATTGTATTGTGAATGGCATGTAAGTTAGTCAGCAGTTACACACGTAAGTGCAATTTACAACATGCAGTTGTAGAGCTGAGGGTTTAGATGAACATATAAGATTCAGGTGAGGTAGCGTGCTTATGTGTACAGTTGTGTGTCCCCACCCAAGAACTGATCCTGCAACATTCTAAATAAATTACTAATTTCCTAAATCATATTCCACAGTCCACACTTCCACATTCGGTGGAAGAGAAATCGACACCTATACTGCCTTATTTGGTGCATAAAACCAAAACAAAAAGATATCCATCAAAACAACTGGATACCTGTAGATGACAGGAAAAAAGTATGCATATACAAAAATGAAAACCAGGACATGACGGTAAATTTTATAAAATTACAGTTAACATAAGTAACTTGCTGAGAGAGCTACATGTGAAGCTATAAGCTGAAGTTGTGTACTAGTATTAAGCATATTGCTAGCTAGCAAGCTTCAGTGTGTTTATAATAAGCAAAGTTGTCATATACTGATTCAAAGTTTTCATTCCACATATTCAAACAGCGTCAAATTCAAATAGGATAACATTAGCTTGTGGCAATAGGCTCAAGAAAAATATGGACAAAGTGACTGTGATGTCACCCATTGACTTTCCATGAGCTTGTGACTCTGTGAAAATGCTGCCATATTGTATACAAATTGGAGCCAGAGACTGTGCAGTAGGGAGCAGGGGGACCGTATACGGTCATTAAGTCCGGGCTAGGTCCAGGTCATCCATTAAGCGTGTGAGTTACTAGTGATGCACAGTGACTAGGAAGTGCCGCAAACTATCCTGGATTGGTCCATAAAATATTCAAACAAATCGGCACAGGGGGAGACAGTAGACGTAGAAAAAGGACCTATTGTGACTACATGTTATTGTGGGAAACATTTATTGACTTTGTATTTTGGCCGCATTGATACCATTGAACAATTAACAGCTTGTTAAAATGCATAGGTTGCAATTCTGGTTGGATAAAAAAACAGAATACACCGGGTCCCCCAGGAGCAAGTTTGGGAACCACTGGTCTAGGGCAGTCCAGCATGGGCTGTACCGCCGTGTGTTGTATTATTTTGAATAGTTATTTGGTGAAATGGGGTGTATGGCTGCAGACTTTATGGGCTAGGAAATGATATATCTCATTGTATATGGGATAATGTATAGGGTCTGTCATGAAGTGACTGGTGCTCAATAAAAGCTATGGTGGTGTGTGTGTGAATGTTTCTTGCAAGACAGTTCGATACTGTGAAAGTGCTGCTTGCTTCAGTTGAAAATGGGATGACTCAGTGTGTCATATTTGGTTATCTCCATGGATGCATCTTTGGAATGGAACTTGAAAACAACTTGTCAATCATTATTTTTAGACGTCAGATTATTTCTTTAGACCTATAAATAGAATAAACAATGTTGGCAATGTATGAGACACAATACAACGTGCGTTGATTTGCTCACGGTGTTAAGTTGCATGTCGTTTTTTTTTTTTCTCTCGCTTGGTTGGGAGCCTAGGTCCAAAAGTCACGAGCCCCAAACCATCACTCTGTTGCCAGATATGGAGTAGATGTGGATGGATCACTGCAAGGGTTATTTCTCCTGACTCATTTTCCTATAGAACTCTATGGGGAAAAAAGTCAGGAAAAACAACCCTTAAAGGGATCCATCCACATCTACTCCATATCTGGCCGCAGAGTGATGGTTTGGGGCTCGTTTGGTACCTTAGACCAGGGGTCCTCAATCTTATCCAGAAAGGGCCGGTGAGGGTGCAGGCTTTTGTTCCAACCAAGCAGTTACACACCTGATTCCACTAATCAATCACTAGAGTCTTTGCTAAGCACCTTGATTAGTAGAATCAGGTGTGTAGCTGCTCGGTTGGAACAAAAGCCTGTACCCACACCGGCCCTTACTGGATAAGTTTGAAGACCCCTGCCTTAGACCCTTGATGACAGCCATTTCGCCAGTCATGTGTTCCATACTGTACCAGCGTAATTTACAGCTAAATCTAGTCTTACCCCCCAATTCTCATAGAGATCAGTTCAAATGCAGAGGTTATAGTATCGCTTGTAACAGTACCTCAAAATAAGATATTGAGAGTATTTTGATGTTGATTGGTCACATACTTCAGGAAGTAACAGCATGCAAAGGATATGCAACCAAATATTAAATATGATACTTTAAAAATATGTTAAAGCAAAATATTCTAATTTTCTGAGACACTGAATTTTGGGTTTCATTAGCTGTAAGCCATAATCATCAAAATTACAAGAAATAAAGGCTTGAAATATTTCACTCTATGTGTAATGAATCGATATAATATATGAGTTTCACTTTCTGAAATGAGTGACAAAAAATATTGAACTTTTTCACGATATTCTAATTTTTTGAGCTGCACCTGTATGTATGTATATATATATATATATATATATATATATATATATATATATATATAAACAGCTCAAAGAAATTAAGGGAACACTTAATCAACACAGTATAACACCGAGTCAATTAAACTTCTGGGGTATCGATCTGTCCCATTAGGAAGCGTAACGATTGTGAATAAATTTCACCTTATTTGGTGCAAATCAAAGTGGCAACAGATGGACAGGAGAGACAACAGCAAGACAACCCCCAAAAAGTAAATGGTTTTGCAGGTGGTGGCCACAGACCATTTCTCTCTCCGTATCCTTCCTGACTGATTTTTCTCTAGTTTTTGCGAGTGCCCTTGTCACTACTGCACTCAAAAAAATAAAACGTTGGATTTACTTAACAATATTACGTCAAGTGGTTCCACGCAACTGTGTTTAGTACTTTCAAAGATACTTTATTCATTAGAATGTACTCAATCAATTCAAATAAATTAAACAAAAGTAAATTAAGTAAATGCTACTTAACTGGATTTCTTAACCTCTACGCATTGCACATGCGTTCATGTAACTTAACATGGTTGTGTACTTTCAAAGATACTTTATTCATTAATATGTACTCAATGAATTCAAATAAATTGCACAAAAGTAACTTAAGTAAATGCTACTTAACTGGGTTTCTTAATCTCTACGCATTGCACATGCGTTCATGTAACTTAACATGGTTGTGTATTTTCTAAGATACTTGATTCATTAATATGTACTCAATTAAAATAAGTTGCACAAAAGTAACTTAAGTAAATGCTACTTAACTGGATATCTTCATATCTATGCATTGCACATGCAATTATGTAACTTAACATGATTGTGTAAACCTAATGAAAGTTCATTACATAAACCAATTACCTTGAGTTGGTTCTGATCTGATTGGTTTCCTGTCCAGATAAATGTGAAAATTGAGGTTGATTTCTCAAGCAGATTGTACATTATCGTTATAATTATAAGTACAATTTACATTAATGTTAAGTGTTCTTAAATTCTTAAAAATTACTTTTTAAAGACAATGTAATTACTTTTAAGGTCTAATATAAAAAAATAAAAAAATTTAAGGACCTGCAGACACCCTGCTCATAATGACCTTGGCGGCCTTTACAGTGTTAAATGGAGAATGCATGGAGGGACAAAGTCACAAAAACTGTCTCCAAAGAATTCACTGCATTTATTTCCGTAACAATGGTTACTTTGGCACATGTACAAGGAATTTATGAATGCTAAAACTGAGTTATGAGTTACACGGCATGACAGAACAGATAATCACTGTGCTTTTGCGGGAAGCATAAAATGTGTGCAAACATTCAGACACCTCTTAATATGGTACTCGTCTTTTAGTCACACCCAGGGCCTTCGGTTCAATTTGACCCGGCTCATGTTCAACCATTCTAAAGTCGTTATAAACCCCAAAAATCCAACTAATCATAGTTTGTTCTTCATTTTAATAAAGAGCTACTCAAGTTTATTTATTTATTTATGTATTTATTTATTCATTCATTAAAACATAAACATACAGTACATACTGTACTCCTTATTCTGAACATAGGAAAGAACAAGTGAAATGGGGGGGGGGGGGGGGGGGGTATTAATTATTGCCAAAACATGAGTGACATGTGGTGATGGTGTGCTTAGTGCAAATGTGTTTTGCACATGTCACACATGTCGTCGTGGTCTTGACGTCGTCAGACGGCTTGCAGACCTTGCACCTCTTCCTCACTTTCTTCTCTCCAGCAGCAACCTAGAACGATGAGGATGATGATTACTCTCTTTGCCGACCCTCATCCTCTGACACATGTGTACACACACATGCACGCACGCGCGCACACACTCTCACTCACACACACACACACACACTCAGTCACACACACACACACACACACACACTCTTACCTCAGGCACTGGTGTTCTCTGGGAGGTGTTCTCTGAGGCTGCAGCGGCTGGCCTCTTCCTCCCAGCAGCAACCTAGAAAGATGAGGATGATGATTACTTTAGTATGTCTTTTTGCTGATCCCGATCCCCTGACATGCACACACACAGACACACACTTACCTCACGCATCGGTGTACAGGGTGAAGCCCTCTCCCGGATCGCCTTCACTGTGGCTACAGAGGCGGAGGTCCTTGGAGTGTGCTGCCTCTGTAGAATCGCTGGTACCACGAGTGCTTTCCCCAGCTCCTCATGGAAGATGCGCCTCTTGTGGAGCTTTGCCTGATTCAACTCAGGAAACATCTCCCTCCATATCACGAAGGCATTGTAGACTGAAACATCTATCATATTATAGAATACAACCAAAGGCCAGCGTGCAGTCATCCTCTTGGTGCTGTAGCATGCTGTCACTTTGTCCAGATTATCCACTCCTCCTTTTGTACCATTGTAGTCGAGGACCATGGTGGGTTTCTGGTCCTCTCTCACGCTGACTTCTGCATCTTTATGCAAAGTGCTCATGAGCACAACATTCTTGCCCTTCTTGGGGCAGTATGACACCAGGGCTGTGGTTTCAGTGAAGGCAAACTTTGAGTGTCTCTCTCTCTCTCTGTGTGTGTGTGTGTGTGTGTGTGTGTGTGTGTGTGTGTGTGTCTCTCTCTCTCTCTCTCTCTGTTATATGTTGATGTGGGGGGGGGAAGCAAACGCATGAAATGTACCATTTTCATATCACATGTTTAGTACAGTAAATGAGCCAAGCAGAAGAAGTTTCATAGAAAAAAAAATATTTTAACATACTTTTCCTTGATGTTGAAATTTTAAAACGGGTCAGATTGACCCGAAGACCATAGGAAGGAAGCCACCTTGAAAAAAACATTAGCCACATCTACAAAGCTCCCAATCCCTCTACAGTGCACTGTTAGCGTCACTGAGGGGGGAAATGATTGGTCGATGTTTGGACCACCGAGCATATCATTCAACAGGATCAGGAATATTATACCAAATCATTGTAATGTGATAAAAGATGTAGCCTAAATTACAGCGTACACATAACTTGGTAGATCAGTAATGACTGAGAAGCAAGATATAATCTGTGGATTTTAGCTACATCTCAAATCCCTCCCGTCATCACTGTATTTAAAGGATGAAACAATGTGAAACATCTTAAATACAACACCATTACAATATTCGACCACTGGGTATCATTGCAGTAGCTTACTGTATGTGGGCTACTCAGAGTTAGTGTCTCACATTTTAGCATGGTGTAGTGTTTCAAAGCCAGAAGGATCCCATCAACACCAATATTTACTCCAATACGTACTGTTTAATTTGAACAAGCAAAAACAGAGCCGTCTAGTATAACAAACACAGACACAAACCATTCCTAAGTACTCTTATACTGAGAGTAAACCCTTGTGTCGAGTGTGTATTATTCCCATCTAGAACACGAGCACAACTCCCCTTGAATAGTATTTGATTTTTTTTTTTTCCCCCGAGCGAAGTGCTCTAAATCAATCCTGGAAAATTATGTTGAAAGACAACAAGGGCGACTGACACAAACCATGCCGGTCTTGCTGTGCCAACACAGGTAATCACTTCAGCACGCAGTCTGTCAGAACATAGGCTTTCCTTAATATTATTATTGCCTTGGTGAAAAAAAATGTGAACGACTATATAAAAATACCATGGCATGGCTGTAATGCGAAACTTATGCTACAGAAAATTAGTCTGGGCTAAAATACATTTTTGGGTTTTTATAATAGGCCTAGGCCTATATATTATTATTACTACTTTCATTTCTGGTTAGCAGTTTGATTGCTACCATCAATCCGCATTCAGCCCTTCAATCGGTCCGTTTAAGTTCACACTGGGCAAGCATCATGTTTTTGGTGTTTGTTTTTTATAGCCTACCGTAAATTACTCTCAAAATAACAAAATAAGAAAAACATCCGTTGAATTTAATTTGACCAAACACTGACCCTGAGCCCTTGCCCTAACCCCAGTATCCCTACAGACACATGATGCGTTCACTTAGACGTTTCCATGTAAAATACACACTAGCGTGACTTTGGGTCTGTGTAAGAGACTATGTACAGGGTAACACCACTGAAAATCAACATCAGGCTCACTCAGAGCACTTCTGCATCAAAAATGCATTGCTAGAGGAGGCTTAACTAAGAAATTAAAATGATGACACTGACCAGTAAATAATCAAAATATAAAACAAAGGACCGCAAACGTGAAATGTAAGGCTTGAGGATAGACATTCAAGCCAGAAGCTTGTTTTTTAGTATCTGGATCTTGTTTGAAAGTCTGTGTACATCGAGTTCCATTAAGATCTTTTGAAGAAACTCAAAAGTGTACTTGAGGTCAGATGGGTAGCTCAAGTTGAGACAGTACATGACGCCAAACAGCAGAGCACAGGCATTGGCAACATCCTTTAGGTCCTGGAGCACCTGCACACCCTCAATCACGATCCCGATGTCTTCTGGGGGATCATCAACGTCTGCACCCTCATGTTTAGCGACGTAGATTCCGATGACCGTCTGGTTCATGTCTCTCACAGCATCGTCGCAGTTTACATCCTAAAAGAGAAAAGAAAAACACATTTCATTGTATACAATATGTCACGTGTTGCATAGGTTTTTACATAAGCTTAGAAAATGCACAACATTCATATAAAAAAAATGTTTCCCAAAAGGATCTTAAGAGTTAAGATCACTAAGATATAAATTTTTGTTCTTTAGTTTTAAAACTGATTAAAATCAACTGACATTACATTTGTGAGAGGAAAAAACAGACAAAAAATGACCAAACAAACTCTCCATTCCTTCCTTCACCAAACATAAGCAACATCTATGTCCTATCATCCATGTGCAATTGCTCGCACAGCAGCACATCAAATCCTGACTGAAGCTTGTCAGGGACCATTTGAAACACTGGAATAACTTTTGAAAGTCTGTCCTTTGGTCTGATGAGAAAACTGGAGCTTATTCGGGCACATGGATGTTGCTTTTCTTTGGTGAATGAAGGGAGAGGCCTTCAATCCTAAAACCAGTTAAACACAGTGATGGGAGTATAATGCTGTGGGGCTGTGTTGCTGCTTCAGGCACAGGGAGCCTTGCTCAGGTACATGAGACCATAAAGAAAGTAGATTATGTTGCACCTCTTCCAATGCCACATTGAAAAAGGACAATTTGGACCACTTACCATGTACTCCTTCATGAGCTTCCCTGGGTCTTCATTAAGATACACAGCAAGTGCTCTTAGGTAGCAGGCTCTCCTGGTTGCAATCATGTCATTCTATAAAACAGGAAAGAAAACATGACCTAACACTTACAATGCAGTAAAAAAGCATTTGACCCCCACCCCACACACTCTTTACATTTTGTTGTCTCAGATTGTAAATTTGAAATAGATTAAATTAATGATCAGTGTGAAAAAGTATTTTATGTTAAAAATATTTTTGTACATGCTGGTGTTCATGATGGCGTCTATCTTAACAGGTGGTCCAGAGCCTGCAGAATCTTCAATATTTAAAAGAAAGAAAGTCCAACCGCCATATTTCAAAATTTGCATGGCGTCCATTTCAAACTCAATTTCACCTTTTACTCTCCATTGGAAATACATGATACTGTAGGCATGTCAATTTTGACATATGGCAGGTGGACGTTTTTTCTTTTAAATCTTCAAGATTCTGCAAGTTTTGGAGCACCTGTTAAGAACACCATGAACACCAGCACCTACAAAAATTTTTAAATAATAAAATAATGCCTCCCCCCATCCCACGGGATTATAGTATGGGCATATAGTATACAGGCGTTTCTGAATTATAGCAGTTCTGCGAGGAAGAGTGGGCTAAAATTCCTCCACACAGCAATGTGAAAGACTAATATTGAATTATAGGAAGCGTTTTCCTGCAGTTATTAAGTGTAAGGGGGCAATTAGTTTTTCACACAACGGAAATGGGTGTTGGGATTTTTTGTTCATTAAATAAATGAAATAAGTAAAAAGCAAATGTGTCATTTGTTCACTCAGGTTCCCTAAAATCAATATTATATTTTGTCTAAAGATCTGAAAACATCCAGTGCGAGAAATATGCAACAATAGAGAAAATCAGGAAGGGGGCAAAAACCTTTTCACGCCGCTGTACAAGCAACACCCCATTGTCTACATGCATGTCTGGTGATCTAGTTATTAAGCCTGGTGTTTTGGGGGGGCGGGCGTTACCCTTTAACTGACACACCAAAAACAGAAATATTCCAGGAAATTTTTTAAAATCACAAACCTGGTCAATGACAGCGAGGGTATCATTGATTGTGCGCCCTGCAACTCCTCCTTTTTTCCTGATGACTCCAGGAAGTTTGGTGGTGTACTTGTCTAGTTGTGACATGAATTTCGGGATGAGTGGAATCGTGGTGATTCGCGTGAACTCGGCACATATCTGGAGTTTTAACAAGAAAAAAATACAACACAACCTTATGGGGAGTTTTCATTTGATGGCATTTAAGACATTGGCTAAGATGGTACAGAAACAATTTAACAATCTGTGATTAGTTTCATTGTTCAGTACATCAAGCAAGAATAATATGCACAGTAAATGCAAAATTAAACACTTAATCAGACTTACTTCACGTTCAGAAAAAAGAGCTGGCCATCTGCTTTTAAATTTGGTAATAAAAGGCATGTCTTGAACAACTTCATACCTCCTGAGGGCAAAGGTTTTCTCCATTAGATGTTTTATCACCTGATTGTAAGGGTGGGCGATATGGACAAAATTAGTATCATGATAATCATCACAGCATTATCTTGATAACGATGTTACTTATTAAAGGGCCAGTTCTCCATTTTTGCACTTGAATTTACACTTGGTCCTGGGATTTGCCCCTCCGTGACATCACTGAGGGGCACTACTACAACGACGAACAACAGAGACGGTTCCTAGGCCCCCAGAGGAACTGTTCGCGTTGTCCCTGGGGGCCTAGGAACCATCTAGGAACACCAAATCCAAGTGTAAAAATGGTGAACTGGCCCTTTTAAGTATTAAAATTCACATGGTAAACAGTCAAATCAATGTTCATCACATTGAATCAAATGGTTAGGCTATGTTTTATTAAAACAAACACCCAATAATTTTCAACAAATATATTAAAGAGCCAGTCCATTCGCCTTTTTGCACTCCAGGTGTCTGTCCTCAAGTTCAAGATAGTTGTTTTTGAAATGTTTGAATGGAGACACCCCTGGATCCTCCTTCGTGGTTATGCAGCAATGTGTAATGTATAGCACAGTGAAACGTAAGCAGAACACGCTTTTGGCAACTTGCCAAGCTTTGTGCTTCCCGAAGTTAAGCCCAGATTTACCGTATTTTCACTAAAATGCATTTTTAATGGCTGGTAGTTTCGTAAAACAACATAGTTAAGCCCTGGATATCATTTTTCAACCGAAAAAGTCAGTTTTTCACTGGATTGGCATTTAAGATCTCATACTGTGACAGATTTCATTAACATTTTACTTGGTATCATTGATTTAGACACATTTGTGAATCCAGGGTGCCTGCAGCTATGTTAAATGTAATACTTAAGACATTTTTCAGAAAAAATATATATTTACACAATAGCTACTTCAACCTTTCCAATACATTCCCAGAAAATATGAAGATGATTATTTCCCCATGTCCTGAGTAATGTTAACAGCATTTTAATGGTGCTTCTTCAAATATAATTAATCATATAGGTTAAGGGGTTTACAGCATTTATTTCTCAACCCTTAATTCAGTAACGCTAACCATGATGCAAAGAGCCCCAATTTTCAAAATGCAAATATTGTCACTGAATTAAAGGGACGCTCCTCCCAAAAACAAAAATCCATCCGATATTTTCAGGTTCAGGTCCTTGCCAATGTGACACTTTTAAAAACAGCATAAAAAAACAACTAAAGACAGGTGTTTGTAAGTCTCCCTTTGCCTCAAGCCAGCCAAAAGTCCAAAACAACTCCTTGCAAGTGACCTTCAATATTTTAGTCTAAAGCAGCATTTATTTCTTGTGGGTCATTAACAACAATTGTCCCTATTTATCCTTATTAGTTGAACAGCTAACAAACCTCTACATTCGACTGCCCTTTCGTATCTGGCCTCACATTCTTGATGATGTTTCCTTAGCCGATCCATGCGTCTCTTGAATCTATCTAATGTCTGTATACGGAAAAAATACAATTTCTATAAGAATCTTAGCAAGTCCATTCTGCAGCATTGGTTCCACTGCTTCAAGCAAGCCCAATAAAGCAAAACTAAAGTATTTGAAGGATTTCAAATACATTTTGACCCAAGTCTGATATACATATACAGAGACATTAAACTCTATTTAAAGGGGAGGTTCACCAAAATAACCATTTTCAAATCATTTTCTTACCTTCAGTAAGCAGTTCGTAGAACCCGGTTGTTGTAGCTAGCCCACTCATGTAAACAATCCATTGAGGCCCACCCAACTATTTAATGAATGAGAGACTACAACAACCCTTTTATGAATTTGTTATAAGGTAAGAAAATGACTTGAATATTATGTTACTAGAGCAAAACACCCTTTGGGCATTTCTGGCCTCCCTGCCCAACCCCTTCCCATCGGCCCTCCTCCACCCTGACCATGCCCACCCCTGAAAAATACCTTATGCAAAGGCCACACCGCTGAGCAATATTTGTGACAAGTTTGGAGGCGATCAGACCAATGGTGCATGGCGCAAATCCGAACAAATAGCTGTAAAATTATAGTAGCAATTTAAGACAATTTAATGACTTTTAACGCCTAATATTTGTAAAATTGAATTTAAGAAATTTTAAGGACCTGCAGACACCCTGGAATCACAATATCTCAATATGACCATTTTGTCAACACAATTATGTGTAACGAGTATTAACAATAATATTGAATTATCACCCAGCCCTACCTGATTGTTGTCCTTTTTGTTGACCTCAGACAGCAGCGCCAACCTCTCTCTCTCTTGACTTTCTTTGTTTTCTCCAGCTGGATAGTCTGGGCAGAAATTGACTTCAGCTCTCTTTGGTTTCTTTACTTGGTTTGGACCTGCACATTTATCACCCTGTCTGTGCTTAAGCGAATTAATGCTCAACTCTGAGCATCCCAGGTTTCTCAGCTTGAATTTCAAACTTATTTTCCAACCACCAAATCCACCAACAGATCCTTTCTCCTTTAAGCATGGATGCTTGTGACGGCCCTCTGGCCTGGTCTGGGTAACTCTGCTCTGGGTAACACTGCTTTGTTCCCTGTCTTAGCCAACCTATCCAGTGGGCGGGGCTGGAGCCCAATCAGGACAATTCGGGACAGCTGCCCGGGTTGTCCTGAGTATAAAAGCTGCTCCAGTCCCCAGTTCTCTCTCACCACCGGCACCTTGCTTGTTTTTGGTTTGCTTATGGCTTAGTTAGCTTTTAGTTTACACCCTACAACATCCACCTCACCATACCTCCCACTGCATCCACTCACTTACATGACTGATATACTGACCCTCATACTCCACTGGTTTCTTGTTTGAAGCTCTAGTTTTTGTAGTTTAAGTATAATAAATTCTTGTTTATTGCTATATCCATGGTGTGCGTCTCCCTTTTTGTTACGGCCATGAGCCAGGTCGTAACAAATGGGGGCTCGTCCGCTTTTTGGTAAGTTTTGCTGTAGATTCGGTTTTGACTTTGGCCGGTTAATTGTGTTAATTGTTGATTGTTAGCAGTTGTTCATTGTTAAGCTGTTAATTGTGTTTGTGTGGCTCCCGTGATGTTGCCTTGATTGGCAAGGGGCGCACTTAGCCGATCTACTTGATTAATGCGTGTCTCCTGTGTATTGCCTACAAGGAGGGCACTTTTCTGTGTTTGAACCAGCTTCGTAATAGACGTCATTGTTTGCTGATTTTGCTAGTGATTTTGGTCCACTGCGTGTGGCTTGTTAATTCGTTTGGCGTTTGTTATGCGTTTTTGGAGGCGCACACTTTAGAGTTTTGAGTTGGTTTGTAGTTTAGTTATTTGTACCTTATTTAAAAATGCCTGGGTGTCATTTTTTTCGTTAGGTTTGGTGTTTCGGTGGAGTCTGCATTTTGTTTTGTGGTGCATATTGGGGCAAGCAGGGGTATACATTGATTGGCGTATAATTTACGGGGCTACCCTGGTTAGGTTTACGGCTTTTCCCCTTTGGGATTAGTTGAGCTCTTCCCTGTAGTGTTGCGGTGGTGCGGCTAGAGCAATTGTCTCGGGGACCCATTCAGGGCCGTAAGGTGTGGTAATCAGCTTTGCTGGGGGCTGCACCGGGCTACTGAGTTAGGGTTTAAAGAGCCTCCCGCTAAAACTGCATGAAGACTAGGGATGAGTTTAGGTAGCTAGATTGGGTTAGGCAGTCAGCTAGAGGGTATGCTCTGTTGTGGGGTCGTCAATTGCCTCCTACTGTTTGTGCGCTGTCAGTGTTATGCCTCGTCTTGGGTCCATGTATGCATTATTATTATATATTTTTTTCATTAGCTGTAGATATTTACTTGTGAACCATGTCTGGTGTAGAGAGTTTTTTTGAGGATCCTTCATGCGATTTGTTGGATCGTTATACTAAGGCTCAATTATTGTTAGTTGCTGAGCATTATGGCATTGAGATAGCTGATGCTTTGAAACCTGGTATTAAGGCTAGTTTGCTGTCTAGCTTGGTAGAAATGAAAGTTTTGCCAAAGCCCGCTGGGGGGGCTTCTCCCGGTTTGGGAGGGGGCATGTCTCTGGTGACAAACCCTAGTCTCACCTTTGAGCAACAGGAGAGGTTGCTGAAGTTACAGTTAGAGCATGAGGAACGAAAAATGGAAAAGGAATTGATCCAGGAGAAAATGAGTCAGGACGTAGGGATGAGCCTGGTGCCCGGGAGGGTGACAAGGTATGTAATTACTGTCATAAGAAAGGGCACTGGAAGTCTGATTGTTATGCTCTGAAATCCAAAAGTAAGCCACCTTGGTTGTCTCAGTCTGGCGGTGTCAAAGCGAAAGGTGCGGGTCTCGCTGCCCCTGTGGGGAAGGGAGTTGGTTTTGATATCCCACGGTGTGATTTGTCTAAAACTCCCCTCTCCTCCGATCTTGATTCTTACTTACCGTTTCTCACAGATGGGGTTGTATCTTTGGTGGATAGTGACAAAAAGGTGCCCGTGAAGATCCTGCGGGATACTGGGGCGTTTGACTCATTTATTTTAGCCTCAGCATTGCCATTTTCTGATGAGTCCGACACTGGTGACTCCATTCCCATTCGTGGGATGGGGTTAAATGTTTTGCATGTCCCTCTACATAGGATACGGCTTTCCTCTGAGTTGTTTGAAGGTGAGGTAACTGTGGGTGTGCGCCCGGCGCTACCGTTTGAAGGGGTTACTATGATCCTGGGTAATGGCCTGGCTGGTGCACGCGTGTGGGCCGGTGTGACTCCACCTGTTGTAGTGACGTCAGTGCCGCTTCTTAAAGGTAAGCCCGATGACTCTGAGAGGGAGTTTCCTGATGTTTTCACTGCGTGCGCAGTTACGCGCGCCATGGGCCGTGCCAATCGTGATGGTGCATCTGGCTCTGTGGGGCAGGTGAGTGCAGCTCTTCCCCGTCCTGTGGGGGCTGCTAGTACAGTTGTGAAGGAGTCGTCTCCTCAGGCGGTGGCAGAGCTTGGGGAGGATGACCTGTCCACTCCTGACCCAGTGCCATTGACTGCAAGGTTGAATAACTCCGAGTCGATCCGTACGCTCGGTAGTTCGTTGGGGCATTTGTCAGAGGGGGAGCGCGAGCAGCTTCTGGAACTTGTTAATGGCTATACATCTCTGTTCGGGGACATCACCACATGGACTCATTTAATTGAGCACGACATTGATGTGGGTGACGCTCGTCCTATTAGGCAGCGGTTTTATAGGTTAAACCCTGACAGACGTCGACAGATGGAGTCTGAAATCCAGTATATGCTTGACAACGGCATTGCCGTGCCGTCATCGTCTAGCTGGGCGTCCCCGTGTCTGACTGTTCCTAAACCTGATAAAACACTACGGTTTTGCACAGACTTCCGCAAGGTGAACTGTGTAACTAAACCTGACTCATTCCCCCTTCCAAGAATGGAAGACTGCATTGACGAAGTTGCTTCTGCGAAATTCATTAGCAAATTTGACCTGTTAAAAGGATATTGGCAGGTTCCGTTGACCCGGAGAGCCCGTGAGATCTCGGCATTTATAACATCATCTGGCCTGTATGAGTATACGGTCATGAAATTTGGTCTCAGGAATGCCCCGGCAACATTCCAACGTTTAATGAATTCTGTTGTGAGCGGTTTGGAGGGGTGCTCTGTATATCTGGATGATGTGGTTATTTATTCGGACACGTGGTTGACGCATCTCCAGCGCATCCGCGCGCTGTTCGACCGCCTGGCTGGGGCGGGCCTCACCGTCAACCTTGCCAAGTGTGAGTTCGCAAAGGCTTCGGTGAGGTACCTCGGTCGGGTGGTCGGACATGGAAAGGTCTCTTTGGTCCAGGCTAAGGTGAGGGCGATTGAGCACTACCCTAGCCCTACCACTAAGAAAGAGCTGCAGCGGTTCTTAGGTTTAGTGGGTTATTACCGCAGTTTCTGTAGGAATTTCTCTACAGTAGTGGCTCCACTTACTGATCTGCTGAGGGGCGACGCCCGGTACATCTGGAGTACTGAGTGTCAGCTAGCTTTTGACAATGTCAAAGCTTTCCTCTGTGCTGCTCCTGTCTTGGCTGCTCCGCTTATGGATGTGCCATTTAAGCTCCAAGTGGATGCTAGTCATGTGGGTGCAGGGGCTGTGCTTTTACAAGCAGATGAGTTGGGCATTGACCGGTCGGTTAGTTTCTTCTCAAAGAAGTTTAATTCATATCAACTGAACTACTCAGTGATTGAGAAGGAGGCTCTAGCTCTGGTCTGGGCTTTGCATCATTTTGATGTGTATCTGGTTTCTGGTCTGGCTCCTGTGACAGTCTATACAGACCACAATCCCTTGGTTTTTGTCAATTCCCTGAAGTGTCCTAACCAGCGGCTCATGTGTTGGTCCTTACTGTTACAGTCATATACTCTGGAGATTCGTCACATTAAGGGGAGGGACAATGTAGTGGCAGATGCGTTGTCCCGGGCTCCCTGTTAGGGTTTATGTTGTTGGTATTTATGTTTTTCAGTTTTTGCCCTGTAGCTGGTTTTCTCCCCTATTGCTTTCTCTTCCCCTCTTAAATTGCTTCATAGGATCCCGTTGCTGAGGCTGGAGGAGGAGGTGGTTCGGTTGGACATGGGTGTGCAGGGCCTGTTCAGGTTTGATTTAGTGTCTTATTTAATTTGATTGGTTGTATTTGTTATTTAGTTATTTGTGCTGTTATTTGTGCGTGTTTTTTGTAAACACCACTACCCTGTCTAATTCTGGGGTTTGTTAGTGTTCCCTGCGGGACACTGTCTTTGTGGAGGGGGGTGTGACGGCCCTCTGGCCTGGTCTGGGTAACTCTGCTCTGGGTAACACTGCTTTGTTCCCTGTCCTAGCCAACCTATCCAGTGGGCGGGGCTGGAGCCCAATCAGGACAATTCGGGACAGCTGCCTGGGTTGTCCTGAGTATAAAAGCTGCTCCAGTCCCCAGTTCTCTCTCACCACCGGCACCTTGCTTGTTTTTGGTTTGCTTATGGCTTAGTTAGCTTTTACTTTACACCCTACAACATCCACCTCACCATACCTCCCACTGCATCCACTCACTTACATGACTGATATACTGACCCTCATACTCCACTGGTTTCTTGTTTGAAGCTCTAATTTTTGTAGTTTAAGTATAATAAATTCTTGTTTATTGCTATATCCATGGTGTGCGTCTCCCTTTTTGTTACGGCCATGAGCCAGGTCGTAACAATGCTTTAGAATCAAAGCTTGTGCAACATCATCAAACTGGGCACTTGAGGGGTAAGCTTTGTACTTAAGTATTTCTGATGCCAAGGCATCCAAAATGTCTGACTTGAGTTTAGGGCTTGGGGTCAGGAGAGCGCCATTGCTTTGGTACTCCTGGTTGGCCTTCATTAGTTGCATCTGCACATCATAGCTGAACTCGGGTATAGGGAAGCTGGCTGGCCAAGCTTGGGATCTTAGCACAGAGGGTGATGATGTTGAGGCTGATGACGTTGAGGCTGATGACGTTGACTCAGGTGATGAGAGTACATCGGTGTCTGCAAGAGAACAGGATTCATCCGAGCTAGCGGTAAGAGGTGTATGAGGAGCAGTTGTTGCCACCAAGTTCAATATTATTGGTTCAATAATCACTCTGATTGTTCCTTTGTCTTGGAGATCTGCTGTTGAGGTAAGATTCACAAACGCATTGTCAAAATCAATGTCCATGTACTGTAGTCTGTAGTGCCCTGAAACTCCGCATTGTCTTTCAAGCTCAATTTTAAGTTCGTCTACAGACTTCGGAATTCCAGAAGGCAGAATTAATTTCGCAGTGTCATTTTCTCCCAGGACAATCAGAAGCTTGGCCGGAGCAGTCATGTCTGTTGTCACGTCCATCTCTTACTCTAAAAGAGAGAAAAATAGATTAAGAAGCACTCTTAAAGATGCACAATCATGCTTGTTTAAATTGAGATTATTTGTATTAAATGCTTATGTGCTGTTCTTTAATCACCATCAGCAAAGCTGTTCCCCAGATATGAGAAGCACAGAAGTCACTGGGGGCAAAGCTTCAAAGCACAAAGAGCCCAGTTATGTCAATGGGCACTTTGTGTTTTGCCGCCAGTGACTTCGCTGTGCTTCTCATATAAACGGCTATGCTGACGGCGATTAAAACAAGCATGCAAACAGAATGTAAGCATTTAATACAAATAATCTCATTTTAAACAAGCGTGATTGTGCATCTTTAAAGGGCTAGATCACTGAAATGACACAGAACCTGGTAAGTAGCACTCTTAAATGGATAGACCCCAGCTTCCCATGACTAATATCGCAGTTCTAATTATTTTCCCCTTGATTAATAATTTTGTTATGTTAATATTTATCACTGTTCTGTTTGGTATTGCAACTTCTGGGATTTGAAAACAACAGAACAGTGATAAATATTAACGTAACAAAAGAACTTATCGGGGGGGGGGGGAATGTCGAAATATTCATTAGAAGGGCGTATTAGTCATGCGAAGCCCACTAAGACACACAGACGTTTCAGCCTTGTGCCTTTTTATTTTTTTAATAAATCAAAACGGCACGTGACTGCTTGCCATTTTGTTTTTTTATCAATTGGGATTTTACGTTTGGCTAGAAGCACCCTTATATGTAAAGACACTTTAAATATTGGAGTAGAACACATCCTTTCACTTTCTTAACCTGTTCATAAGACATAGCACTTTTAGATAATAGCTCATTTGGCTGTTTTCCTTGACATTACCTGAAGAATGTATGTATCTTTTCAAAGTAACCATCCGAAGAGCTCCAATTTTGTAATCAGAGAGGGGGTAACAGTCTGCCAGTTCAGTCAACTCAACCAGAGAAACATCCCTTTGAGATGGATCCAATTCAAAGGATCGGTAGTGTTCCTTGTACCATGAGCATAACTTCTTTACTATGAATGCCACACTGTCTTTCACAACACACATCTGTACAATTTCTGCAAAATCTGGCAGTCCACCAACTGATCCATGCACTATTGTCATGCCGTTTTTGTAGTTTATTCCATCAACACAAACATTTTGGGCAAAATTCACCACAGCAGCATCAGGGTACTTCAGACTGAGGCTAAGTGCAACATCCTCTTTCAGGACATCAACAGGGACCGTTGAGACTCGCGCAACCTCCAAAGAGGTTTTTTCACAGCTTGATGAATGCATGTTATAGCCAACCATGAGCTGGTGTTTATTGGCCAGAGACTTTGCTATGTTTTTAAAGCAGTTTGTGTGCCTAACAACTTGTTTAAAAAAACTGTGTTTGGCCTCAAATCTCATTGTCCACAATAAAACAAGTGGACCAAAGAGGCGAATCATTGCTGGATAATGTTCCAGAAAGTGATGTTTTGGCATCAGTTTGCGTTCTGGGAAAAGTTGTTGGTACCTATATCGATGCTCCGATATTTTACTCTCCAAATAGGCAATTGACTCGTTGGTATGAACAGGGCAAACAACCAGCTCCACAATATCCTTCAAGTCTAGTATGACTTGCCAGGCTGGTTCATCCTCTGGTATCAAATTTCCAACAATTAGTGGTATCAGTCGTAGTAGACACCAATTCTCGTGTGCGTTGCCACCAACGGTCATTTTACTTTGGAAAGTACGTGGTACTAAATGAGGCCGATTAGTCTTATCTCCTTCCTTATATGGAAACGTCTGAATCAGTTCATTAAGTTGATCAAAAGTGAAATACTTCTTGGCTATAAGTAATCCAAAGCATTGAGCTAACTCAACAGGCACTATGCCCTCAAAAAGATCGTGTGCAACATCAGGGGGAAAGCCTGCAGTAATCTTAAAGAAAGAAAGACTCTCAGCTAATGGGCATGCTTTTTTGACACCATAACAGGTTACCCCTTTCTCGTGTGCACTTGCTACATGTACCTGATGCAGTGCTTCGGTTCTTAGAGTAAAGTCACCATCTTTGACCTCCTTTGACTGAAATTCTGAACGCATGGCAGTACAAAATCTACAGCAGTAATCTGCAGAGAAACTCTCCACAAAACCGGCCAATCCATGAGCTCCAAGGTTATCCGCCACTACACACTGAACCGTACCTTTAATGAATGTTCCTAGATGGTGGATGAACACCCCCTGCTGCTCTAATGTGACGAGGTCATGCAAAAGAGGCTCCAATATTTTTTGATAGCCAAAGGTCTTCACATCATCACTTTTACATAATAATGAAAGATAAATTGAAGACAATGATGAATTACATCCTGGTGGCAAATTTCCCAAAATCCAATAAACTGCACAAAGTTTATGCTTTTTGCGTGACGTCCCTAACGGATTACAGATCTCAAAATCATCTATATACAAGCACAAAGAGATTCGAAGTTCATCACCTGATAGAAACTCATTATTTTGAAAATGATGACCATCTTGATAAGATGTATACTGCTCCTCGTTAACTAAATTTTGCCGTGCATGACTATCAATAACTTTATTGAGTACATCCTTTTGTTTCAGTAACTGCTGTAATGATTTCAGGATGGGAATATACTGAAAAGTTCTATTTGTTTTCGAATCAAGTACGTATTCCACTGGGTCAATGACTTGGAAATGTTCCCTGTAATATTGTTTACGTTTGAAAGCAGTAGCTAGTGGGCCATCCTTTGCTACAGCTTTTAACAAAGGGTTAGATGAGGACAACGCACTGGTCAGTTCTTTAATGATCAGTTGGTCTATACAGATATTGTGATTCTTAAAGGTATCTAGAATAACTTGGGTTGATATGGGCACAGATGCAGAGCCAATCAAATACTGCAAATCAGTAAGCAGCTCGTCAATTGCTGTGCAAGGAACATGGAAATAGTTTTCCAGTTTTAGTAAGACAGATGCAAATTTAAACTCAATGGTCTTTGACAAATCCTGTGCTTCTGTGTCACTTTCAATATCACTATCAAAATCAACATTACTGTTACCATCTTCAGCTGAGAATCTGACATCAACGCTATCATCAGACAAATTTTGAGTTTCACTTATCTCTATAATGCCTAATTTAAAGTCTTTCACAGAATATGAATTATGCTTCCTATTTTTATGTGACTTAAAAGTGCCATAAACATTTGTGTGGAAAGTACAGCCCTCAAACATGCAATGTACCGTTTCATGACTCTTTAGGTGGTTGTTGATGTGACAAAAATATTCCTGTTCTGATGCTATGCCACTGCATGGGCACAAATGACAGTTAAAGGTAGCCAAACTCACTGATTTGTTGACATTTTGATTGCCATGTGACCTACTTAAATGACTATGAAGCGCATTCCATGTTTTGAAAATGCAGGGGCAATCACAATATGTACATGGATAGGGGTTTCTGCGGCCAAAATGGCCATGTGCTAACCTGTAGTGTTTTAATAATTGAGACCTTGATGTCACAGCTGTCCCGCAATCTTTACACCGCCACATTCACATCTCTGTGGAAAAAAGTAAGGGGTAATTAGCCTGTTGTGTATGAAATATTTGTACTTATATTACACACACATTATTCCAATCGTTATTACAATTTTTTAATCAGTATGCCTATTACAGTAAGGTTACACAATACATACACAATACTAGTGGTGGGAAGATAGGTGGATGTGGAGTTTTTTGCTTTTTTTTGTCTTTGATCAGTTTGAAAACTGATGTGGTTTTAAGTGCAAAGAGCTCCGCTTGTCATGAGATTTGCACTTTTGAGCAGAGGCGCAGGAGAAAATAATTCCAATTGAGATGAAAGGAATGTTTTTTTGACGATTAATTCGTTCATACACACAGAGATATCGTGATTGGACAAGCTGCTTTGAGATTATTTGGAGCGCGTTCTTCTTGCTCTTAAAAATCACATCGGTCCATGCATCCCCTCAAAGTTGCCACCCGTTGAGTGGGGTAAACAAATGGCAAAAATCAGTCTTTTCCCCTTTGCATTATGAGTGAGTAGCTAATCCCCCATCGTCGTAAATAAATGGCAAATAAACGGCAATTACATAGGCTACATGTTGCAAATAACATGTCATATTTAATTATGTCACATGTTGTAATGTACAGCATGGTTGGTTTGACGTCTAAATAGTTACATCAGTTAACGTTACATTAATATACTTGCGGCATTAAAATTGCTCAATACTATACCTAGGCATAAGGTTTAACATTAATAAGGAATCGTAGTGCATTGTAAAAAAGAGTACCAGCCAATTAAAAATTTTAAATGGCGTGTGGCTGGACCAGTAAAAAGTGTCTGGGAGCGTGACATGTCCGCTCAAATAGAGATACCGCGAACGATTACGCGACATCGCAGACCCAGTTCATTGTCGCTCGCGACTAGTGATGGGCAGTTCGGCTCTTTTTTCTGAGTCGGCTCTATTCGTACCATTCAGTTTGAAGAGTCGGATCGGAGTCGGAGTCGGAGTCGCCATTTTGGTACTTCCGGTTCCGGTTAATACAGAAGAGCCGTTTCCGTTTGAGCCGCATCTTTTTCTTTCAGCGGCGCTACTGCTACTCGCGAGCTGGAATTAGAAGCTGTTTCAGACAGCAGACCCTAGCTGGTAACAAAGTAGACAAAATAAGTTTGTAAACTAGCCTTGATATTTTATTCAGACCCAAATCATCTGAATGATACTCATTGCTAATATTCTCAATTTACAGTAGCCTACTGTCTCAAGCTAGTTTGCAATCGCAGGTTACGTTTATTTACGACTTTCCCATCTCCGTTTTTTCGATCATAGATTGTAACATTAGATCTTACAGGTAATAATAGACATTGAATGGTTATATTTGTATAGAGCTATTTAATCTATGCTAATATTAATCTTATATTTTTTATCAGATCCCAGAATCCAGTAGTCTAGGTCTACTGAAAATTAGGTGGATGGAAGACTGTATAAGAGAGATAGCCAGCCAAATTGGACAAACAAGCCAGATATTTATTGTGTGTGTCAGTGTGTACATATGATGTACAGGAGCCTGTGTCGTTTATTTATTTGGACACCATAAGGTTATTTAAATGTGTTTATTTTAACTGTACTTTATTTATTATATCATACGCAATTGTAGGCTATTTATTCTGTTCACTGTTGTTGTTGTTGGTCAAGAGTTCTAAAATAAAAATGCCACCACTTTAAATAAGTCTTTTCTGTCATTTTTTTGTAGCCTAATCTAGCTGAACACAATCGCAATATCGCAAATTTGGCCTAATTGTTTCATCGTTGACTGGAATTCGGTTGCAATTCTCGCAAAAAGTTTAATAATTTCGTAATATACAGTCGGCGTCTCGGAATATCATTAGATATAGGCTAACATAATTCCTTTGTCAATAGGGTTTCCGTTTGAATCACGCTGAGTAGTAAACCCGATTAATAGCTTAATGGTGTACTTCATTTTGCCCTTTATTAAAACCACAGAACTCTATAAGAACAGTTATGTGGTTAAAACTCGAAAATTACTTCGGTTTGTGTCACGGCTCTGTCTGGAGCCGTGGAATATTGCTACGGCTCATGGCTCTTAAATTGAGTCGAGTTGATTTCGTGCTGATCAGTTGGGTAGTATAGCTACTGTAGCAACGTATCTTTCTTTTAACCATTAGTAGTCATAATAACTTTGGAATGAGCTGGGGCGATTATTAACTTCACAAAAGTGTGTGCAATATTGTTAGATCAAATTAAAAATATATATATTCTTACGTAGGTTCTAACTTAGCAATCAGAAACTGCGCGCCGCGCATTAACCAGTGCTGAGTGTCTCGGGAGAGTGTCTCCCGGCTGTAGTAGAAAGCAGGCAGAGTCAGAGCCAGAGCCGAGAGCCGAGAGCCGAGAGCCGAGAGCCGTGAGAGCCGAGAGCCGTGAGAGCCGAGAGCCGTGAGAGCCGAGAGCCGTGAGAGCCGTGAGAGCCGAGAGCCGAGAGAGCCGTGAGAGCCGAGAGCCGTGAGAGCCGTGAGAGCCGTGAGAGCCGTGAGAGCCGAGAGCCGAGAGAGCCGTGAGAGCCGAGAGCCGTGAGAGCCGTGAGAGCCGAGAGCCGTGAGAGCCGAGAGCCGAGAGAGCCGTGAGAGCCGAGAGCCGTGAGAGCCGTGAGAGCCGAGAGCCGTGAGAGCCGAGAGAGCCGTGAGAGCCGAGAGAGCCGAGAGCCGCATCTTTTTCTTTCAGCGGCGCTACTCGCGAGCTGGAATTAGAAGCTGTTTCAGACAGCAGACCCTAGCTGGTAACAAAGTAGACAAAATAAGTTTGTAAACTAGCCTTGATATTTTATTCAGACCCAAATCATCTGAATGATACTCATTGCTAATATTCTCAATTTACAGTAGCCTACTGTCTCAAGCTAGTTTGCAATCGCAGGTTACGTTTATTTACGACTTTCCCATCTCCGTTTTTTCGATCAGATTGTAACATTAGATCTTACAGGTAATAATAGACATTGAATGGTTATATTTGTATAGAGCTATTTAATCTATGCTAACCATAGGGTTATTTAAATGTGTTTATTTTAACTGTACTTTATTTATTATATCATACACAATTGTAGGCTATTTATTCTGTTCACTGTTGTTGTTGGTCAATAGTTCTAAAATAAAAATGCCACCACTTTAAATATATTTGCTGTCATTTTTAGTAGCCTAACCTGTCATTTTGAAGTATTTGCTGTCATTTTTAGTAGCCTAACTTAGCTGAACACAATCGCATATTAATTCTGTTTTATAGCCTACTGCAATTTCCTCGCAAACAGCCAAATGTATTAATATAATAATAAACAGTTGGCTATTAAAGTGTCGACGTCTCGGAATATAATTAGATAGCCTATTAGGTACAGAATTCCTTTGCATATATGGTTTCTGGTTGATACACGCTGAGTAGGCTAAACTCGATTATTAATGCTGTCGCCTACAGCATTTATTTTCCTCTCCGTTAAAACTTGAAAGGGCTTTGTTTGTTTCACGGCTCTGAGTCGAGGTGATTTCGTGCTGAACGGAGTTAGGTCCGACTACTAGCCTACTATTGCTACCTATCCTTTAACCGTTAGTAGTAGCCTAGTCAAAATTACTTTGAATGAGCTGGGGCGATTATCTCATTCACAAAATTGTGTGCAATATTGTTTAGATCAACTTTAAATGTATTCATAAAGCATTATAAAGAAGATATTCGTGTGACCTATTTTGTTGGGCGCATCAATCGCTGCTCGACTTCAACGCCGCGCATTAACCACTGCTGAGTGTCTCGGGGGAGTGTCTCCCGGCTGTAGTAGAAAGCAGGCAGAGTCAGAGCCGGAGCTAAGAGCCGAGAGCCGAGAGCCGAGAGCCAGAGCCGAGAGCCAGAGCCGAGAGCCGTGGGTTAGCACGATTCCCTCGAACTGGCGAGTCGACTCAGACGACTCAGCATAAAGAGTCGACTCAAAATACCGATTCGTTCGCGAACTGCACATCACTACTCGCGACAGGTCAAGACAGTCTCTTTGAAACGAATGCCTTTTAATAACTTTTGGTCGCTTGCTCGCTCGCTGGCAGTATGAGTCATTCAATACATTTTGTTTAAGACTTTTCGCCCATGATGACTAACGTTAATGCAGATAACGTTTAGGCTTGGGTCGATGGAATCGACTATTGACAATGGTTGAACCCATTGGCGATGGTTATATCTTTGTCGATGCCTGGACGATTTTAATTTTTTTAATTCTTAAAATTAAAATTTCGCCTCTCATTCTGTGTTTTTAATAAATTTTCTACTCTACCATACATTTACAATGTAACGTGTTGTCTGCGTCTTTGAAATGTGATCGCCTATGCAGTGCAACGGCGCCATAGCTAACGTTAATTTGCAAGCATTCTAACTTAACGTTACCTAGGTCAAAAACAGACCACCGTTAACCCTTCATTCTAGATTATACAGACATTATCCTCACGGTAAAAACACAGTGATAACTAATCATATTATGCAGTAGAATATTTGAATATGTGCACACTAACGTTAGTGAAATAACGTATTGACGAGCAAGCTAATGTTAGCTTGCTAGTCGGGTAACGTTACATTATTTCACTAGCGGGCAGATTCAAATATTCCACTGCATAATATAATCCCCACATGCCATTTCCTAATATATATTTTGATATAAGTTTTTTTTCTTACCATTTATAAAAGGTCGGCAAAGGATTGAACAGGATTACATTCCACGTTCACGATTCCCTCGTGCAGTCATTAGGTGGTGTGCAGTATGTGGGCGGATGTACGGTGTTCATAAAGGGACAAATTTCTTACTTTTACTCAACAACGTTTAATTGTCCAAACACAAAGTTATTGAGTAAAACCCAGCAAACACTTTATTTCATTAAAACAACACAACTGATTCAATTGGTTGTACTTGGATGGGAGACCGCCTGGGAATACCGGGTGGTGTAAGCTTATTAAAAAAGTTTTGTTTTGCGTTGCGTTGAGGCACGCGATGGCGCTGTTCACCAAGGTAAAAGGTGGAAACCGCAGAATTACTGTATTCACAGTGAAGATAATTAAACCTCGTCGTGTCCTAATTATGCAGTAGACAATATGCACTCTTAATTGTGCTCATTCGACCGCGTTGATAATCGAAATTAAACGGAAAAGGCGGATGTATTTTAAAAACAATTTAATCCCGCTGTTCAATAGCCCCGCGCGCACCCCTCCGAGGGCTCGATGTTGCCTTGCACACGATGGCACAAGACTAATAACGTTAGGCTAGCCCATCATTAGAGTTTGAATACATAAGCATATCTTAGTTAAATGGTTGGTCTAAAAGTGAACTTAAAAGCATTCTTATTCAGAAGAAACAGCTAAATCACACATTTTTAATCAACCAGCAAACTGCTATGTAACATAGCTAACGTTAATTTGCAAGCATTCTTACTTAACGTTACCTAGGTCAAAAACAGACCGCCGTTATCCCTTCATTCTAGATTATACAGACATTATCCTCACGGTAAAAACACAAAGTGATAACTAATCAGATTATGCAGTAGAATATTTGAATATGTGCACGCTAACGTTAGTGAAATAACGTATTGACTAGCAAGCTAATGTTAGCTTGCTAGTCGGGTAACGTTACATTATTTCACTAGTGGGCACAGATTCAAATATTCCACTGCATAATATAATCCCCACATGCCATTTCCTAATATAAGTTTTTTCTTACCATTTATAAAAGGTCGTCAAAGGATTGAACAGGATTCCATTCCACGTCCACGATTCCCTCGTGCAGTCATTAGGTGGTGTGCAGTATGTGGGCGGATGTACGGTGTTCATAAAGGGACAAAATTTCTTACTTTTACTCAACAACGTTTCATTGTCCAAACACAAAGTTATTGAGTAAAACCCAGCAAACACTTTATTTCATTAAAACAACACAACTGATTCAATTTCACCCGGTTACATGCATTTGTTAAGTAATTACAATGAAATGGGATTATATAAAACCAGCAATACCGAGAGTTCATTTTTTTGAGTGTGGTAGCATGAGGCGGTACCTGCAGCCCATTCAGGTTGCACAGGTAGTCCAGCTCCTCCAGGATGGCACATCCATATGTGCCGTCGCAAGAAGGTTTGCTGTGTCTCCCAGCACAGTCTCAAGAGTGTGGAGGAGATACCGGGAGATGGGCCATTACACGAGGAAAGCTGGACAGGGCTGTAGAAATGCAACAACCCAGCGGCAGGACCGGTATCTGCTCCTTTGTGCGAGGAGGAACAGGAGCACTGCCAGAGCCCTACAAAATGACCTCCAGCGGGCTTCTCGTGTGCATGTTTCTGACCAAACTGTCAAAACAGACTCCATGAGGGCCCAACGTCCTGTAGTGGGATCTGTGCTCACAGCCCAGCACCGTGCAGCTTGATTGGCATTTGCCAGAGAACTCCAGAATTGGCAGGTTCACTATTGGCGCCCCGTTCTGGTGAACGGGGCCGTTCTCTGTTCTGTAGTTACTTCGATGACGTTTCTGTAAGCACTTACTGTATGTTGCTTTGGATAAAAGTGTCTGCTAAATGACTAATGTAATGTTCTCTTCACAGATGAGAGCAGGTTCACACTGAGCACATGTGACAGACGTGAAAGAGTCTGGAGATGCTGTGGTGAATGTTATGCTGCCTGCAACATCATCCAGCATGACAGGTTTGGTTTAATTGACATGGTGTTATACTGTGATGATTAAGTGTTCCCTTCATTTTTTTGAGCAGTGTATATATATATATATATATATATATATATATATATATATATATATATAAAAGCTGGAATTGTACCCCCGATATACATGTCATTGAAACCCCGGGTGTATTTTGCAATTCCAATTGGATGAGGTCCAGTGAAGGTTCTACACAAAGGGCCTCATTTAGGCTATATAGGCTACATTAAAAAATGTTTTTGATTTAGGCTAAAATTAAACGTAATCGTACCTGTAGAAATCTCAAATGAACTTTAATTTCAACCCACGTGAACGTGTAATTACAGTCTTGTAAACGCGACCATTCCTCTAAAGTACCTTTCATTAGTTTTACATGTTTTTCCAATAAAAACATTATTACATACATCACATCATATGAACAAAGTTGTATATTAACAGTTCTTTAACTTTCCATGCCTAAAACTGATTTTCAGTGAAATATCCCAAAGCACGAATACAGTGCACTTCGGGGATACACGCGCAGTGCAGTCGCCTACATCGACATAACCGGTAGGTAGGTTAAATTCAATTAATATATGTTGTAAACTTTACGTAGAGATACTATCATATCCACGTCAAAGTGGGATTTTTAAAATAATTACTTAGGCTAGTCATTATTTTCCGCGTAAGGCACTCGGCTACTTAAGACCATTTTATAAATAAGGCCTTTCTCGACTCTTGGCAGCTGGGGAATTTCTTACTTGTTTGTGTAATACGTAGCCTACTGGTGTGGCGCACCTGGATCCTGTGAGACTTCTTGTCCCAAACGCACCCTCGTCACAGAACTGCAGCCCAGCTAACCCGGTGAGCCAGTTCCCAAGGCTATGGGAATATAGGTCCAACTGCGCCCCCATGTGGTTTCTCATTGTAACACAGCATTGGAAGTCTCTTGCTCGAAGAATCAACAACTTCTGCGATTTTTTATTTAATTATTTTTTAAACCTACTTTTACCAGTGAAGTGCAGAGAATAGCTAAGCATGTTTTCATTTTATAAAACGCAAAAAGGTTTCCCAAGATTATTTTAATTTCTTACATAATTAACAAAAGAAATGGATTGATATAGGCTGCCTGACAAGTGACAACAAAATAAAGGAGAGGCAAATAATCTCTTTATTGTGAATCAGACAGCTGGATACTAATAGGCATAGACACCGAATGCACAAGTAGGACTCTAATACAGACAGAAAATTAGCAAATAAGCAAACATCCCCTAGCTTCTTATTCCAAGTGTAGTATTCAGAAACATGTTTGGGACCACTTTAGACTTCCTTGGCCAGTAATATATTAAATCAGGGAACAATCCTACTGAGCTTTGCCAAAACAATATGTCTGCCCAGTAATTAATGTCAGCATTTTTGGCTATGAAAAATGCTTTGGGAAATTATGATATATATTAATGACGGCTTTCTGCTCACTTGATTGGTTGATTGTATTGTGAACGGCATATAAGTTAGTCAGCAGTTACACACGTAAGTGGAATTTACAACATGCAGCTGAGGGTTTAGATGAACATATAAGATTCAGGTGAGGTAGTGTGCTTACGTGTACAGTTGTGTGTCCCCACCCAAGAACTGATCCTGCAACATTCTAAATAAATTACTAATTTCCTAAATCATACTCCACAGACCACACTTCCACATTCAGCTGGACTGTGTAAAGTACCATTCACATCTACTATACCCTCAGCTCCTAAGGGTATTTTGCCTACTTATTCATCTTGAAAGAATAAAGCAAAAAGGGGCTATTATAGGATAGATTAACTTTTTTCAACCCTTCTTGAAGGTTTAGCTGCGGTTGAAAGGTACATTTCTCAATAATAAAGCAGCGAGGTTGTGTAATGTACGATTATAAATGATGAGAAACAACCTTTCAATAAGTCCGCAGATGAAAACAAGTGAAGCTATCGTTTAAGAAAACTGTTGCCTTCAGCACCCAAAGAATATTCTTATTGTATTTGATTTCAGTTTGTAAAGCACAGGGAACACCACAAACAGTAGGCTAATACATTATATATTTATTTGTTTTTCTTTATCTCAAGTTCTATAACCATTAACGCGTTTACTCACATTGACATTCCTTTGACTGGGAACAGAGGTTTAAGCAAACTAATGTGATACTCTAACAATTGACAAGCATTTGTATTTTGGGCTCCTGTTGACTTATCTCCTCCCTTTATCAAAGTATTTCTGCTACAGTTATGTGCCTTTGACAATCCAATAACAACAAATTTGGTATTAGATGGTCATTTTTTCAACAGTTTGAACACACAGGTAGCTACTAGCATCGTGCTAGCTGAAGTGACCACTGAGGAGAATGATAATGTTGTCACTAGCTTGTTGTTATTTCCATTTTCAAGATTAGACTTAAATGAAAAGTTGGATTTGGTGAAGAGAAATCGACACCTATACTGCCTTATTTGGTGCATAAAACCAAAACAAAGAGATATCCATCAAAACAACTGGATACCTGTGGATGACAGGAAAAAAGTATGCATGTACAAAAATGAAAACCAGGACATTACGGTAAATTTTTTGACTTTGTATTTTGGCCGCATTGATACCATTGAACAATTAACAGCTTGTTAAAATGCATAGGTTGCAATTCTGGTTGGATAAAAAACCAGAATACACCGGGTCCCCCAGGAGCAAGTTTTGGAACCACTGGTCTAGGGCAGTCCAGCATGGGCTGTACCGCCGTGTGTTGTATTATTTTGAATAGTTATTTGGTGAAATGGGGTGTATGGCCGCAGACTTTATGGGCTAGGAAATGATATATCTCATTGTATATGGGATAATGTATAGGGTCCGTAATGAAGTGACTTGTGCTCAATAAAAGCTATGGTGGTGTGTGTGTGTGTGAATGTTTCTTGCAAGACAGTTCGATACTGTGAAAGTGCTGCTTGCTTCAGTTGAAAATTGGATGACTCAGCGTGTCATATTTGGTTATCTCCATGGATGCATCTTTGGAATGGAACTTGAAAACAACTTGTCAATCATATTATTTTTAGACGTCAGATTATTTCTTTACACCTATAAATAGAATAAACAATGTTGGCAATGTATGAGACACAATACAACGTGCGTTGATTTGCTCAAGGTGTGAAGTTGCATGTGTTTTTTTTTTTTTTTTTGCTTGGTTGGGGGCCTAGGTCCAAAAGTCACGTTTACTTACTGATGTGTGTGTGTGTGTGTGTGTGTGTGTGTGTGTGTGTGTGTGTGTGCATCATTTCTTTTATTTTTTATACCCTTTTGAAAAGAGACGAAGCAGTGTTATCTGCTTTAATGATATCTAGTCCAGTAGACTACCTTCACTGCTCAAGTTTCAATCATTAAGTGTAATATTTTTATTTGTACATTATGATAACACTGGGTTTTCCCCAGTCGCCATGTCTTTCCCAAATCATGCATCCAAATCTTTTTTCAAAATAAAGAACAAAGTCATCCAGTCAAAAACATGACTTGAAGAACATGCTAAATTATTATGTTTACTGCTACATATAGTCTAATATATACAGGTGCAGCTCAAAAAATTAGAATATCATGAAAAAGTTCAATATTTTTTGTCACTGATGTCAGAAAGTGAAACTCATATATTATATAGATTCATTACACATAGAGTGAAATATTTCAAGCCTTTATTTCTTGTAATTTTGATGATTATGACTTACAGCTAATGAAAACCCAAATTCAGTGTCTCAGAAAATTATAATATTACATAAGATCAATAAAAAAGGATATTTTAAACAGAAATGTCAGCCTTCTGAAAAATTATGTTCATTTCTATGCACTCAATACTTGGTTGGAGCTCCTTTTGCATAAATTACTGCGTCAATGCGGCGTGGCATGGAGGCGATCAGCCTGTGGCACTGCTGAGGTGTAATGGAAGCCCAGGTTGTTTAGATAGCAGCCTTCAGGTCTTCTCCATTGTTGGGTCTGGTGTCTCTCATCTTCCTCTTGACAATACCCTATAGATTCTCTATGGGGTTCAGGTCAGGCGAGTTTGCTGGCCAATCAAGCACAGTAATACAATGGTCATTGAACCAGCTTTTGGTACTTTTGGCAGTGTGGGCAGGTGCCAAGTTCTGCTGGAAAATGAAATCAGCATCTCCATAAAGCATGAAGTGCTCTAAAATTTCCTGGTAGATGGCTGCGTTGACTGTGGACTTCAGAAAACACCAAACACCTGTGGACCAACACCAGCAGATGAAATGGCACCCCAAATCATCACTGACTGTGGAAACTTCACACTGGACTTTAAGCAACGTGGATTCTGTGCCTCTCCACTCTTCCTCCAGACTCTGGGACCTTGATTTCCAAATGAAATGCAAAATTTACTTTCATCTGAAAAGAGGACTTTGGACCACTGAGCAACAGTCCAGTTATTTTTCTCCTTAGCCCAGGTAAGATGCTTCTGACGTTGGTCAGAGGTTGGCAGGACACTGGGGAATGCGACATTTTGTAGCCATGTCATGATTTGTCTGTGTGCAAGGTGGCTCTTGCACTGACTGACTCCCTCCCAGCCTCCTCCTGAAGCTCTCCCCCCCCAAATTAATTTTTTTTTTTTTTTGCTTCTCCTCTCAAGGCGCTGGGTTATCCTGTTGTTGTGCACCTTTTTCCTACCACACTTTTTCTTTTCCACTCACTTTTCTATGAATATGCTTGGATACAGCACTCTGTGAACAACCAGCTTCTTTAGCAATGACCTTTTGTGGCTTACCCTCCTTGTGGAGGGTGTCAATGACTGTCTTCTGGACATCTGTCAAGTCAGCAGTCTTCCCCATGATTGTGTAGCCTACTGAACCAGACTGAGAGACCATTTAAAGGCTAAGGAAACCATTGCAGGTGTTTTGAGTTAATTAGCTGATTAGAGCGTGACACCAGTGTTTCCAATATTGAACTTATTCACAATATTCTAATTTTCTGAGACACTGAATTTGGGTTTTCATTAGCTGTAAGCCATAATCATCAAAATTACAAGAAATAAAGGCTTGAAATATTTCACTCTATGTGTAATGAATCTATATAATATATGAGTTTCACTTTCTGACATCAGTGACAAAAAATATTTTTCATGATATTCAAATTTTTTGAGCTGCACCTGTATATTGCAGGTGGTGGCCACAGACCATTTCTCTCTCCGTATCTTTCCTGACTGATTTTTCTCTAGTTTTGTATTTTTCTAGTGCCCTTGTCAATACTGGTAGCACGAGGCGGTACCTGCAGCCCATTCAGGTTGCACAGGTAGTCCAGCTCCTCCAGGATGGCACATCCATACGTGCCGTCGCACGAAGGTTTGCTGTGTCTCCCAGCACAGTCTCAAGAGCGTGGAGGAGATACCGGGAGACGGGCCATTACACGAGGAGAGCTGGACAGAGCCATAGAAGGGCAACAACTCAGCGGCAGGACCAGTATCTGCTCCTTTGTGTGAGGAGGAACAAAAGGAACAGGAGGAGCACGGCCAGAGCCCTACAAAATTACTTCCAGCGAGCTACTCGTGTGCATGTTTCTGACCAAACTGTCAGAAACAGACTCCATGAGGGCCCAACGTCCTGGAGTGGGATCTGTGCCCAGCACCGTGCAGCTTGATTGGCATTTGCCAGAGAACACCAGAATTGGCAGGTTCACCATTGGCACCCCGTTCTCTTCACAGATGAGAGCAGGTTCGCACTGAGCACATGTGACAGACGTGAAAGAGTCTGGAGACGCTGTGGTGAATGTTATGCTGCCTGCAACATCATCCAGCATGACCGCTTTGGTTTAATTGACTTGGTGTTATACTGTGATGATTAAGTGTTCCCTTCGTATGTCATTGAAACCCCGGGTGTATTTTGCAGTTCCAATTGGATAAGGTCCAGTGAAGGTTCTACACAAAGGGCCTTATTTAGGCTATATAGGCTACATTAAAAATGTTCTTGGATTTAGACTAAACTTAAACGTAATCGTACCTGTATAAATCTCAAATGAACTTTAATTTCAACCCACGTGAACGTGTAATTACACAGTCTTGTAAACGCGGGCAATACCAGAAATTTTCATCTAAAGATGTACCTTTCATTAGTTTTACGTTTTCCCAATAAAAACATTTAAAAAAAAACATTATTACATACATCACATCATATGAACAAAGTTGTATATTAACAGTTCTTTAACTTTCCATGCCTAAAACTGGTTTTCAATCAAATATCCCAAAGCACGAATACAGTGCACTTTGGGGATACACGCGCAGTGCAGTAGCCTACGTCGACATAACCGGTTTGTTTAACAGATTTATATCTGTTATAAACTTTACGTAGAGATACTATCATATCCACGTCAAAGTTTAATTACTTAGGCTTGTCATTGTTTTCCGCGTAAGGCACTCGGCTACTTAAGACCATTTTATAAATAAGGCCTTTCTACTCTTGGCAGCTGGGGAATTTCTTACTTGTTTGTGTAATACGTAGCCTACTGGTGTGGCGCACCCGGATCCTGTGATACTTCTTGTCCCAAACGCACCCTCGTCACAGAACTGCAGCCCAGCTAACCCGGTGAGCCAGTTCCCAAGGCTATGGGAATATAGGTCCAACTGCGCCCCCATGTGGTTTCTCATTGTAACACAGCATTGGAAGTCTCTTGCTCAAAGAATCAACAAGTTCCGCGATTTTTACAATTATTATTTTTTTAAACCTACTTTTACCAGTGAAGTGCAATGAATAGCTTAGCATGTTTTCGTTTTATAAAACCCAAAGACGTTTCCCAAGATTATTTTAATTTCTTACATCTTTAACAAAAGAAATGGATTGATATAGGCTGCCTGACAAGTGACAACAAAATAAAGGAGAGGCATTAAGGAAATTGTTAAGGAAATGATCTCTTTATTGTGAATCAGACAGCTGGATACTAATAGGCATAGACACAGAATGCAAGTAGGACTCTAATACAGACAGAAAATCAGCAAATAAGAAGCTAGGGGATGTTTGCTTATTCCAAGTATAGTATTCAGAAACATGTTTGGACTTCCTTGGGCAGTAATTTATTAAATCAGGGAACAATCCTACTGAGCTTTGTCAAAACAATATGTTTGCCCAGTAATTAATGTCAGCATTTTTGGCAATGAAAAAAAATGTCCCTTTGCCAAGATTTACAATTTGGAAAATTATTACATATATTAATTACGGCTTTCTGCTCACTTGATTGGGTGATTGTATTGTGAGTTGTCAGCAGTTACTAGGTAAAGCCACAGCAGGCAGGTCTTTCTCAGCATTGTACTGCAGTACAATTTTACTTTTAATTAAAACAAGAACTATATGGCAAAGAAAGAAAAGCAAAAGTATCCATCTCTCTTGGTCTACCCTCCGATGCACTTCTGGAAGGTAATGAAGAGGGCACTCTCCTTTAGGTGCAGTGCTTCCAGGGTCTGGTGCTCCAGCGCTGGCTTCCCATTGCAGGCAAGCTGCAGACTTCCGGACAGGTCTGGCCTCTCGTGGAGGAACATCTCCCTCACCTTCCCAACAGTGTCGCTCTTGTCCAGGACCATGTGGACCATCCTGTTATCGGAGGCACTGAGCACGCTCACCTTGACCGGCGCTGGGGAACTGCGGGATGACTCTGCCCCACTCACAGCCTTAAGAGTGGCGTGGGTGCTTCTCTGAAACGGGCTGTGGTACGGCTGTGGGACGGGGGCAGGGCGGTCCCCCTTTGTAAGCTCCCGTGGCAAAAGAAACCGTGCCTGATAGAGATAAATAATCATGAGCATTCCATTATCATTAGTTGATTAATGCAGTAAGATTTTTTTTTTCTAGTGGTACTCTATTACAAGTAAATAGAAATTAAGGAAGACATTTCACAATATAATTATTTATTTTGAAATAGTAACAAGTGTAACTGAAAACATAAGGCATACTGTGAGCTGATTCTTACCGATTTGTGAACTTTGGTAGCCATATATTCAGTGGTGTCTCAGCTTTTGCGATGTCCTTTTGTTTGTTTTCCTTCACCTTGCCTCTTCAGCACGTTATATAGACCGCCTCTGGAAAGTACTGTTGTTTTAGACAACCCCCCCCCCCACAGCTATACCCAACACGCGCACGCACACAGTTGAGGCAATGCGCTTCTGTACAGTGGAGTGATTTACAAGAAACCTACAGGAAGCAGCCTACTACTGAACCGAACGGGCTCCTTACCCATCAGATAAGAGGCTGGGAAACAGAGAAGAGCAGTTCAGCATACGTACCTCATCTATAACGGCTCAAAGAATCATAAAATCTGAGTTTGAGCCAATGTGCTCACAGCTCCACTGTGAAAGCACCACATCTTCCCTTCTACGCAGCCATGAGAGTTACTCTCTGCTAACAGCCAGGGACCATTTATGACATTTTATTCTCATTCGAACAGCCTTGGAAGACAAGTTCATAACTACAACTAGTTATGTCCATGTGCTTAATATTTAATATGAACCTTTATTCACTAATTTAGTGGGAGAGTTCCATCTGCTTGCATCTTTGACCACAGCCTGTTTCTTGCAGTTGCTCTCATTTGCCATGGTGGCATTATACTGCAAGCGCCTGCACTTTGGACAAAAGCATCCATCAAATTAATAAGTAAAATGCAAACTTTTTCCATACAACTCCTCAGCAATTTACTCCCGTTTATCTTCCCATGTAGTCTGGGGGCCTGTGTCACAAAGCAGGAACATGGACTGAAGTAAAAACGTGTTCCGGGTTTTACTCAGTGTAGTTATCCAGCTAACTCGGTAATCATGCTTCGTGATACAGGTCCCAGGGCTGTGGATATAGCTGGAGCAGCAGATTTTAATGTCGACCAGGTATCTGCCTCTTTAACACCTCACTGGGGGGCAGGTGAAGCAGCACGCAAGCCCTTGTAGAGCTGTCTGATCAGCCGAAAACCTCAACGTTCGCCTCGTGATTACAGCACGGTTTACTCACATAGCGAGGAGACCTCACCACTCAATCACCAGTTCATAAAGTGGACGGCACAAAACTGCAGAAGTGTAAATGCACTACAGCTACAGTGACCGACTGAACCAGCAGAGACAGAGGATTCATTCAGTACAGTACGGAGTATACAGAATGTGACCGAGTTGACCCTCCAGTACATTTCCAGTGTGAAGTTAGTACAGTACACCGTGAGACGGAGAGAGGGTTAATACAGTACGATGAGATTTTCACAGCACAGTGAAAGTGAAAGTAAACACAGAAATTCCCCGTCAATATTTTGGTACTTTTTGAACCCGTAATAAAACTAACAAGGATAAACATTAAAAAGTGTCCCAGGGTGAAGTATTCTAGGACTTCCGGAACACATTGCCCACTTTCATAAAATCCCATTGGTTTCGGGGGCTGTTGGGTGGCTCATTTGATTAAGGTACCATGCACACAGGAAAAAAGTATCAGCCACAGGTCGACGCTGTGTGTAAAAAGGTACATCAGCGTATGTATTTTTATCGCAAGCTTCGTAATTTTAACGTGGATAACACTTTTATGAAAATGTTTTATTCTTGTTTTATTGAATCTGTGCTTACGTTTTCATTTATAGGCTGGTATGGGTCAATCAGCATTAAAAATAGAAATCGATTAGAAGGTCTTATTAAAGTCTGTGGTAAGGTCGCTGGCATGACTTTAAACAGTCTAAATGACCTGTATAAGATCAGGTCCTTGAAGAAAGCCCCTGTTTTTGTTTTGTTTTGTTTTTTTACTGCTGGCTGTGAAACTAATTACCCCTAGGGGATAATAAAGATATCCTTGACCTTGATGCTGTGGATGAGCTCTTTGGTTTTGGATCGAATGAAAACCATGCCAGCGCTGACTGGCCAGGAGCTCCATAGGGCAGAGCACAACAGCCGATTGCACCACCCAGGGTACGCGAGGGTTCAGTGGGTTCGGGCTCCACATGCATCGCTGTCTAGCGACCCCGCCTAGTTGACCGGGTGCCCGTGGACTGCATGCTAAAGCCATATATGAAAGGTCCTCCTCCCACTCTACTCTACGGGAGCTTAGCTGCAGTCAGCGGTGTGAAAAGCAGCATCCGGCGACACCACGCGTTTCAGATAACCGTAGATGTCTACACTCTCCCGAATCGGCAGTGGGGTTTTCGCGGCTGCAGTTGCAGACAATTGGCCATTCCAGATTGTGCTGAAAATTATGACATGCCCAGGCCCATGTTGGGCACCACATTTATAGTAAAATAAAAAGATGTACAAAAAATTTTTTTTAACCCCATTGTTTTTTTGTTTTTTTACCTTTTACTTTGTTCAAACAAGTTTGGTACATTGGAGTATGACTGGTGTACGGGTAGAAAAACCCTGTGTGAAAGATGGGCAACACTGATTAAACAAAGCAAAACCTATGCTAAATGTTATCTGAACCCAAAAACAGAGGCTTCAAAGGGAAGCACAATTCATTCAGCTTGGTTTCTATCATCCCCTATTAATATTCTTTGGTAACATGTAATTGAACATAATGGGTGTAAAATATATTTTATAGGTCATGTTGTTGCAGGCAAAGAGATGTCCATCAGTTTCGAAAGTTTTGGTTTCTTGCTACGGTCACAAAATGGCGGCCAAACACAGAGTAATAACACCAGTCTTTGTTTACTCACATACAAAGAGTTGCAGAACCAATGTAAGCCGTTATAAAATATACATCTATGCTTTGCATGTAGAGTTAAAAAAATTCCTGCATCTGACACAGTATTGATCAATATTCATTACATAGATGAAGTAGTTATGCATAGGCTGCATCCCAATATTCTTCACTCCCCACCTCCTATCCTCCACTCCTCTCGTCGTCTCTTACCCGGAAGAATGCAAAACTGTCTATGTTTCAAGTACAAGTAGTTGCATGTACAGTATACAAAAATACCGGACTTTGCGGTTCACGATGAACCATTAATTAATATTTAACAATTAGTATGTAATTAATATGAAATCGGCAACATTAGATTAGGACACAACGATCCGTTTCCAGGGCACGGTGGAGAGGAGCTGGTAGTGGAGGAAAGAAGAGTGCATTTTCCAAGTATTGGGACGCACCCATAGTATTGCTTCAAGAATTCACTGGCTCCCCTTGCTCCCTTTCCGGGCAGCATTTTGGTTCCTGGGCTGTGATTTCTGCAGCAGAGAAAGTGTATCCCTCTTCTCAATCTTCCGGAGTTGTTTCTTTTTCATCCTCTTTATCTTAGCCGTATTTCGGATCTGGGCACAGAGCAAGGAGAGGGAGGGAGGTGAAGAGCAAGAAGAGGGAGGGAGGTGAAGAGAAGGAACAAAATTAAAGGCAGTGTTTAAAAGGAAAGGTCGAAGTAGGTTGAAGTAAATCAGAAGTAGATTGTGGCCTTTTATACACCAAGATGTTTGTAAAGATTATAGTTCAGTGTTTCAGTTACATAAATTGCCGACGCTGCTTCAGAATTTTATGAAATCTCATGAAGTCGCAATTACACGACTACGGAGCTGCCCGCTCGAACGGTCGTCCGCTCTCACTCCACTTTGAGGATGAGCAACTGGAACAGTGACAGGACGTCAATCACTCGCGAAGTCATGACAACCAAATAAACAACAGCGTGAGTACAGCATCTAATCCTCAGGCAGTGTGACAAACAGGGCAGAGGATCGGATTACGTCATAGAGGAAAAAGGTAGATTTAACTAGCTAACGTTACGTTAGATAGATGTTACAGTTTAAATAAACATTCGCAATGTATTCTCTATTGATGTTCATGGCCACCTAATTATTATTAATATTAATAATATATCGCAAAATAATGTTCCAGCTAACGTTAAGCTAGGTAACGTTAACGAACTCAGTGAATCATAATACCGGTAACGTTACTTCAATAAACATTGATAAAATAATTGGCAACGATGTTTATATAAGCTATGTATTAAAATATTCCAGATTGCATTTTCAGATGAGTTTGTTCAAATATTTCTCCAAGAAGAGAAAGATGCCTGATGTCGATGAGGAAGATAGTCAGGTAATGTTACTTTAGCGAGGGAGGGGCTCAAGGTTCTTAGCTATGCCCTGACGTGTTGAAGGGAAAGAAATGCCTTCTAGTTCTAAAATATGTAACGTTAGTGGTGGCTACTACAATATTTTAATGTTCTTACTGGTTGCGTGATCAAATATTTGTGATGTGAGAGAATTATCTAACATTACTCATTCTCAAATGTAACCTTATTAGACAAGTAGACAGGCAGGAGTAGTGGAGGCGAGTGGAGCAGGAGAGCATTAGTCTAATGTATAGAAGTTCAAGTTCAAAATTCAACTTTGCCACTGCGGCTAATATACAGTGCCCTCTAAGTAGTGGGTCAGAGGGGCATTATGTATGAATAAATATATAAATATGTTCTAAAATGTGTTTTGCAGAGGATACACTGTATGTGTATGTGTTTGTCATACTGCCATCGCCAGTGTTATGTGCTCATAGGCATGTTGTATTCCCTAACTATTCCCACAGGTTAGAAACGGTCACAACACAAGGAGCAAATATGACCCGCCCTCTTACCACTTGCACAATCTCTCCTTTTCGCTCGTTTTCCTCCCGTCTTTTCAGGTTTTCCTCCCTACGTTTCCTCTTTTCCTGTGTATTGGGGAGGGTATGAAGAGAAGAGTGACCAGACAAAAAGAGATGGGACAAACAAAATGACAAGCAATAGGTTCATGCACATACAAACCTTTCCGTGGAAAAACATACGCATACATGCACATGAGGGACTCACTATATGGGAATTCTGGGGCTGATATTAATAACCAATATCAACGACAAGACACAGGCCGATATGTTCCAGTTTTACATTACAGCACAAATGAAAACTGCAACCATGTTCCCACATTCATGGAAGAAGTATGTAAGCACAAGTATCAACTTTTGAAGAAAATTATTTAAACTTGCTTATTTCATCAAGTAGAAAGCATGAGTGTATGAAGTTAGAGTCTATAACTTTGCTTGGGTGTTTAGCAGGTAATAAATAAACTAATAATTGACGTTCAGATGAGGCTACTACGATGCTACTTTATGAGCGTTACATTTACACTTCACAGCACCAGAAGCACACCAAATGCTTCACCTCCCTTTTGCATGAACGTTGCGTCATCATATCAGCCAATCACTGCCATAATCTTAGTTTAGCTGCCGATTCCAATTAGTCTGAGACACACACACACACACACACACACACAAACCTCTTTCTCTCTGGCCTTCTCTTCCTTAAGCTGCAGGGCAAATTTCTTCACCAGCTCCTTCTCTCTCTTGGCCTCCATTTTCCTCTCCCAGGTGGAACGGAGAGGCTTGTCCCGCAGCAGGGCAGAGAACCTGAGAGACAGAGAAACGAGGAGACAAAGTAAAACACAACACATGTTCAGGCATACAGTGCACTGACCCAAAGCCCGTTCAACACAGCATGCAGTAGTTGTGCATTGTTTCGGCCTAAAAAATTAGAATTTTCCAAGCCCAAGAACTCTGAAGGAGCTGGAGATATTGTGTATGGAGGAATGGACTCAAATCCCTAATATATTAAAAACATTGCAATTTTTTACATTTTTCTGATTGTCATTTGTCAATCAATTGATTCGCTTAATAACCAAGACCGATAAGTAGGCTACAAATTGTTGGGCTACCAATTTATTTTGAGATTATTGTTCTGTGCATCATAAACTTGTCATTTCTTAATCATTATAGCCTACATATTGGCCTTGATTATTCAGCGAATTAATTGTTTGATTGTTAGGCTACTCAAGCGAAATAAACGGAAACAAATTCTAATGCTGTAGCCTATACGCCGCTTTTTCCAGCGCACCAGCTATCAATATAGGCATAGCCTACAATAGCCTAAGTCAGTGCTACACATTTTATGACACAAAGAAAAACGCCAGCACAGAAAAACTTGCTCTATAAATTGATAGCCATTTGTTATTCAGTTAATTGCTTGATTGGTAATTAAGAACTATAAATGTAAACGGTTTGAGATTAATATTGTTAGGGAAAATTAAATCTATGCATTACTCAATGATTAAAGCTATTAAATAGAGGTGTTTATTATCCAAAATGTATGATCACATGTTTACTGGAAGGTTTTGACACAATCAGACAAAACCTGTTAGTCATAAAGGGGGGTCTGGTGAAAGGAGCTTATGCATGTGAAACTAGAACAGAAAGTCCTGTTCAGTAAACAGAATGTTGCAAAAGGCACATTCTGTAGATAAAGGAATGGAGGAGTATTGAGACATTATTCGCTTATGATTGGATGGCTTTTGCTGCATTAAGAAGAATATAACTACAGGAGGACAGTATTCCTTTGTTAGAGTGTATGCTACACAGCTGTATGTGATACATCTCTCCTTGTTTGTTGCTGCAGTAATAAAGCTTGTTAAAGGAAAACTTCCTTGCTGTTTGAAAGACTCTCAGTTTGTACTTTGTATAAAACTCGAGTAGTTTTCACGGGATACTTCAGAAGAAGTTCACAAACCCACAAGATAGGGAAATTTCCCTGACAATATCCATATAAAAGTATGTTAGCTTACAGAAGGCCTATATTACAGCCGACGGTACGCCACTGGATCATAATGTAATAGACGTGGTTCCATACAGGGGCATTAAATGATAGATGTCAGGGAATGATACCGGAGGCCATGGAGTTGGATCATTTGTCCACTCTGTAACCGCATAAGACACTCCAGTAGCCTACTGTTTGGTTTATTTTGCCAAAATATCTTTAGGAAGCAACGTGTCAATGTAATTTTCTGACATAATAAAATAACGATAGTTAGCTTGATCTACGATGTGTCCCTATTCAGAAGAGTGACAGACGCGGCATTGTTTTCCCCCTCGCTGGCCCCGCCCCTCAACTATGACAGAACGTCCACTGGATCTGTGTCAAATATCAGAAAGATCTCAAGGTCAAGGTTAAAAAGGTACATTTTCCCCTGAAATGACCCAACAGTAAAAACACTGACAAGGTAATAATCACTAAGTGCAACACCACTGCAAAATCAAAAAGGCCACACTTTCAAATAGTACTGCCAAAGCAGGTCGTAGCATACTGTAGATAATATTATAGTGTGGATTATTAAATTATTCTGAATGAATGATACCCTCATAAAATATCTAAAGAGTAACCAATTTACAGAGTAACAATAAGTAATTTTTCAACAAGCATGTATGTGATTTGGGTAAACCAAAGCTATGTTCAAGTCATTTAACTTTAATTGCTTGTAAATGTTGCCCACACGCGTGTTAGGGAGTCTCCCTCAGTCGATGATTGTGTTACTGCAGAGGCATCCACGTGTTCTTCTTAAGGCGAGACAGGTGAAAACGCCCTTTATTTTTTTTGGTCGATTTTGAGATTGTGTGTGTGTGTGTGTGTGTGTGTGTTTGTGTGTGTGTGTGTGTGTGTGTGTTTGTGTGAGAGAGAGAGAGAGAGAGAGAGAGAGAGTCTATATATTACTATATAGAGTCTATGTATTACATTATAGACTAAATGTCTTTTGACCTGGGATTATGTATATATTGGCGGGGGGGGGGGGGTGTTGTTCATGTTTTGTTTTTTCCCTCATCCTTCTTGGATATGGGGAGTGTTATTGTCTGTCATTTATGTATCAATGCTTGTGCAACACAAGTTTACTGGTCATGCAAATAAAGCACATTTGAATAGAATTGAATTGTGAGAGAGAGAGAGAGAGAGAGAGAGAGAGAGAGAGAGAGAGAGAGAGAGAGAGAGAGAGAGAGAGAGATTCTGTTCAGTCAATACATGCTGTGTTTCAGTGCAGTTATCAGTTGTGCGTTTAGATTATTGTTACTACACTGTGTATGTAGCCTGTGTGTGGTTCGGTTCAGTTCTGAGTTCAGTTCAGTTATTCAGTTATCAGTTATGTGTTTGAGATGTCTATTACTAATGGTTTGATTAGGTATTGTGTTTGTAAATAGCAGTTTCAAATAAAAATGTATGGCATTTTACAATACAGAACTTTGAGGGCGTTTTCCCAAAAATGAGTTTTTATGCGTTTTTCTTACACGCCGAGATTAAATATCCATTTCCCTAGCACCTACACACACCATACTTTCCACATTTCTTCCTATCTATACCCTGCTTCTTTGTTCAGAGGGGTTTGTTGATATATCATTCATAGCCTGATTTATAGTACATTTTATGCCAAAAAACCTGGCGAAAATTGTACTGTAGACAGTATTTCCTGATGTATGGGATGATAAAGACATAGCCACAATCCCTTCTGAACAAAGTTCATTGTGTTATGTGTCAACATAATGAAACAAAAATTTTGAATCTGGGCATCATCCAATGTTCTGATTCTGTTCCTGGCGATATATGCAAATTAGCGCATATTTAATTAGGTAACGCCTATTTTTCATATATAAACATAAAATCTCAGAAAACTTGCAATACATTTTTTCTTAGTTGTTATGTACATAACAAACTGGGAAAGTTGCATAGTGATATCTATTAAAATATTTTTTTTGCCTATTCACCGAGGCTGTCTCCCCTTAAATTAATCACTTAACTTCTACTTCATTTACAGATTACCAACACAACACGATAATTATGCACGACATAAAGCCGTTTGTAACCAGGCAAACTGTCCTGGGTGAACAGACAGAGAGGGACGGATTGTGACTTTCAAGCAAGTGATTAAACGAATGAACTTACCTCTGTTTATTCCGGTCTTTCCATACCCGTCCCGATTTGGGTCTACCCATGGGTATCATTTGTGCCACATTGGACTTTGACTGACCGCTCTTTGTGACAGTTTTTTGCACGGACCCCAACACAACCTGCGTCTCCGGCTGCGCGTGGTTTTCCTTCTCTCTGCTTCCATCTGTCGGCAGTCTAATGTCCGAAACTAGTAGCTCCTCGTGTCGAATGGCTGTCTGATTTGATTTCATAGTTTCTTGAGAATTCTCGTCATCAGTGTGCAGAGGCACTTGGTTCACTTCAGATGGATTAATTGGATCGATTTTGGATTTCTTTGATTCCGGGTCCAGTCCCAGACTCAAACATTTGTTGTCAGCGCACAGGTTTGTCGGCTTTATCGATTCCGCTCCTTCAGACCCTGACTCTGCTTTGCCAGGGCATTCCTCTTGAATAACAGACTTCCTAGTGCGGCGACTGGGGGGTTTCGCTGTGCTCGGGACCTCAGAATCCAGGAGAGCGGCTGGTATACGAACCCTTCGGCCGCTACGCGTCCGTGTTACGATTGGTGCACACTCATGCTCCGGGCTTTGATCAACTTCGGATGGTGGTACAGATTCTCCTTCATCTGATCTCGGTCGGCGCTTAGACATAGCTTGAAGTGGTAGCTTCCCAACAGAATCTTGTCCTGGTAACGTTACTCTAATGAAGGTTTTCACGGAGCTCTCCGGTAAAAACACGTGTACGGAACGCACGCAGTTCTTCTTCTTCTGTTTTATGGAGGTTGGTACACAATGAAATTGTGCATTACCGCCACCAACCGGATTGGAGTGTAGATCGGGATTTATAAAATTTAAATTATCTTAGGTCTGTATCTATAATTTAAAAAAAATGCAACTAATAAAACCTAAAATTATACCAAAAAATCTCTATAATACGTCTCAAATCAGATTCGAATCTCTTCTCTTCATCTCGATATGAATTCCTACATAGGTCCTTTAGAACTTGTTTCCTGACTAAGTCGGACTCAATTCTTTTTGAATTTGCTCCCAAAAAAGACCTCCTTCACCTCCAAGAACTTTTCCGCTCCCTTAACTATTATTCTTATTTCCTATGTTTTGCTTTTAGCTTGGTCTGAACAATTGAGGACATAGGCAATGAATAAAATAAAATTCAGTACTCAACCCTTTAGTTTGACTACTCTGTTCCATCCCAACTCTAGAAGTTTGGTTAATGATTGTTTTCTCGGCATCCTCTACTCTCCTTTCTCCTTGCACTTCAAATCTAGAAGGTTGGTAATTTCTCTCCGATTCTTCTACTCTGCTTTCTCCTTGCACTTTCTTTACTGCCTCTGCATATGTTATGTTATTTTGTGTTTTGATTTGCTGAATTGTCATTGCTCTTTTCTTAACTTCACATCCTCCATATGCCACACTATGAGCACCTCCACAGTTGCAGCATTTGGCTTGCACATTATCCCCACATTCTTCATACTTATGATCTCCTCCACATTTAGCGCATCTTTGTTTCCCCCTACAAACTGCGGCAATATTCCCATATCTCTGGCATTTGTAGAAATGAAGCGGTGGTGGTACATAAGCCCTTACCCTAAAGCTCATATAACCTATTTTTACCCTTTCGGGTAAGAATGAACCCTGAAACTCCACGAGTACTGATCGACTCTTTTCCTTACTTCCATGTTCTAAACAGTCTTCTAATTCTCCTCACTTCTTCTCCTTCGATAATCTTTGCAATCTTGTCCATATCTTCTTCTATCGGTATGCCTGTTATCACCCCATTTAAATCTATCCTCACCCAATACTTTTCTCTCAATCACCGTTTCCTGCTGATATTTTCAATCTGCAATGCCCTATTTTTCTGTTCTTTGTTTTTGCATTTCAAAAACAAACTTCTATCTCGAAGTATTTTAGCTATTTCAATATCTCCTACTTTCTTTTTCAACTCCCTGGTCAAAGCCATTAGACTTAAGTTGATACTTTCATTTTCATCTTCCCGCCTAAATTTCAGTATTATTTAAAATTTTTCTCCCACCAATTTCTTACGAACTGATCTCGATCCTTCACTATCAGAGCTACTTTCCTCCAAACTCCGTTTATTACTTTTATCACCTGGTTTCCTCACCTGCTCTTCTATCCTCACTTTCCCTCTACCCCGTCCTCTCCTGCTAGCTACTTTACTCCGTTCCTCAACATCCATGTCATCCTCAACCTCATCCTCTGAATTCCCTCCACTAAGATCTTGCCTGCATGATTTCTGAATGCTTGTGAGTGCTGCCCAACTATCAGATGCAATGAGTGCATTCTTTGTATTGCTTTCTTCCAACCATTGCAATGCTATCAAAATATCTACAAGCTCAGCTGTATAAACTGATAACTTATCGGAGGTTCTTTTCTTAATAGCTACCTCACATTGAGGAATGAAATACGCACGCAGTTTATTCCCGACTATCTTCTTCTCCTTCTTCTTCTTCGGTTGGGTTTAATGGCTGCTGGCAACCTGTGAGAAAGGTGCATTACCGCCACCTACTGTGCTGGAGTGTGGATCAAATCAGGCCAGGGTTCAGATCACAGAACTCTTAGAGTTCTGTGGTTCAGATCGTATTCCCTACCCTGTTACTAAAAGGAAGTAAGGCAATGCCTTGTACACCCCCCTAGAACCTTTCCCTCCACCCAAAATATCCCTGATTGCTGTCTGCCTTACAACCACTCTCCACTATTCTATTAAATAAACTTGCCCTTTCATGATCATATTTACCACATCCCATAAGCACATGTTCCACAGTTTCTGGTACAATACACCTCCCACATAGCCTATAAACATGTTTTCCCACAACCCTCAGTTATACATTCAGCTCTGTGTGCCCCAATCTCATCGTAGACAATATGACCTCCTCTTTCCTATTTCCACCCCAAGCAGGCTTTGCTCTGACAGATTCCTGCAGGCTAAAATACCATCGACCCACTGTGTCCTCACTCCACTCTTTCTGCCACGTTCTTATGATGGCCATCTTAATAATAGACTTTGCCTCCCTTCTACCCAACGGGATCTTAATATCTATTATTTTCTTTTTTTTGGTATGCCAATTTAGCTGCCTCATCTGCTACCTCATTTTTTATGACACCAACATGTGCCGGTACTCCACAAAACTGAACAATAATACCCATCTCTCCTATCTCCGCCCTGAGAGCATTAAGAGGGGTTGATTTAAATGCTCCACAGCATAACCTAAGTGCCCTAGCCTGTATTGTATCCAGCTGTTTCAGGACCGTCTTCGTTGCTGCTCCATATATCATACAATTCCAGATTATCTTTTACCATAGAATATTATATAGGGAAACAGAAAAGACAAAAGACACTGAATGTTGGTGAGTTTGGCCCCCTGCCATTGAGGCATGTACATTACACACACACACACACACATATATACAGGCGGTTGACAAATTAAAGGAAAAACCCCTACAGTGAAGGGTCCGGTGGCTCTGTTATGCTGTGTCTTGAGGGAAGAGTCACTGCAAATCAATACAAAGTTATTCTGAGTAATCAATTATCCTATGATGAAACATTTGTATCCTGATGGGAGTGGTGTCTTCCAGGATGACAATGCCCCCATCCACAGGGCACGAGGGGTCACTGAATGGATTGATGAGTATGCAAATAATGTGAACCATATGCTATGGCCTTCGCAGTCACTATATCTCAACCCAATTGAACATCCATGGGAGATTTTGAACCGACGTGTTAGACAGCGCTCTCCACCACCATCCTCAAAACACCAAATGAGGGAATATGTTTTGGTAGAATGGTGTGCCATCCCTCCAGTAGAGCTCCAGAGACTTGTAGAATTTATACCATTGAAGCTGCTCTGGCAGCTTGTGGTGGCCCAACACCCTACTAATACACTTTATGTTGGTTTTTCCTTTAATTTATCATCATATATACAGTGCACTCCAAAAGTGTTAGGACAGTAACACATTCTTATAGTTTTGGCTCTGTACTCCAGCACATTGGATTTGAAATGGAACCGTGACTGTGAGGTTAAAGTGCAGATTTTCAGCTTTACTTTAGGGTTTTTACATCCATATCGGGTGAACCGTTTTTTACACATAGCCCCCCCCCATAAATTTATATTTAATATTTTGTTGCATATCTTTTGCATGCAATGACTTATTGATGTCTGTGACGCAACAACATCAAAAGACTCTTGATATCTTATTTTCAGGTACTCTTACAAGCGATACAAGAACCTCTCTGCATTTGAATGGATCTCTACGGGAATTGGGGGGTAGGACTAGATTAAGCTGTAAATTACACAGAAATAGTATGGAACACATGGTTGGCTAAATGACTGAAAATCATCAAGGGTCTGAGGTATGAAACAGCCTCAAACCATCACTGCTGCCAGATATGCAGTAGACATGGGCTGCATTCAAATAGTCAAATTAGAGCAAGAAAGGATTCTTTAGATCGCATGAACCATAAATAGTTTCCGGGCAGCCATGCTAAGGACCGTTGTAATTTTTTTATATTGAGAAGAAAAGAAGCTTCACGATTCCTTTTATCCATCCTTTCACAAAGGATGCTCTGGACTATCCTTTTCAGAAAGAAGGTAGTATTCGGGCCTTGCAATGCAATGCCGCCAATGTTTTCATAAGCATCGGAGTTTTCCGGAACCTACCGAATTCAAACAACAAGGCGAACATCTGAGAAATGCCAGAAATCTAAATGTGAATAGCTAGTATTGTTGGTTAGTAGTGGCTTATAATAAAAAGTAAACAAACAATGACACAATCAGACAATACACCAAATTTATTAAGAGGATAAATTTAGCAGAGATAAAACAAACAGTTCAAGTGAAATGCAGACGGCAATGACATGCCTTTTGTTGTAATCTTTTGTGAAGTTGTAGTTCGCTATGTTGAACAGTCACGTTAATACGACTGGACGTCGCACCACAATTTTCGAGGTTCGAATTCCACAGTAGACGCTATATTCCTTGTAAATCTCTCTTTCCAACTTTTCCTTGACCCCCATGACGTTTTCTGGCGAGGTCAAGGAAAAGTTGTAAGGAAAGATAAAAGGAGCTATTTTTTTTACTATTCCAATGCAGCAATTGATGGAACACTTTAAGGGTTGTTTCTCCCGACTTATTTTTCCATAGAGTTCAGTCGGAAAATGAGTCAGGAGAAACAACCCTTAAAATGCGTGGAGTACTGAGCCGAAACAACCAAAAGTTGAATTACCATTCAACTGGAAAAACTACATGTCGCATAATATTACACCACTGTCGGGCGAACATTAATGGCGTCATAAAATAAGTACCAGCCACCCCACCGGAAAAAGGAAAAAGAAAGGAGTTTGCCCTCTTTGATTTCGCTTTTCTGTGAGTAAGAATAATAATAACGTGTACTGGAATAGTACCTACTAGATAATGTTAGACGTATCAGCGAACATAGCTAGCGATGCATGTGCATGTGTAGTTGAGCATATTTAAAATCTTGCAATTTGTGAAATTTGTCCGGCGTTGTTTACGGTGTTAATCAGATATATATAAGCTGTATAGCCTATCTCGCCAACAAGCAATTCAACGTTTTTCAGTTCGCCTGACGTTTGAATTGTAACTTTAGCCAGTTTTCATATATAGCTAATAATAAACTAAAAACGCGTGTAGTTGCTATCTAGCGATATACGAGTCTAGCCAGTTTGATATGCTACAATAATTTAGCTAAGCTCGTTACGTAAATAAAGAGGGCCTATGATGGTGTGAAATGACAAGAGCGAAAAGTTTTCAAAAATTGATCAACGCAGAAAGGAAGGGACAGTCCTAGGCTGCCAGTTCAGTGCATTTACTATCCGCGAGAACTAGAATGTGACTGTAGTAAATGCATTTTTAAAACTAGGATCATGTTATTTGATTATGTTGTGCGTATTGTCGTTGCAGGGACTGCGATGAGAAGCTGAAATGGAACAAGGTCTTGGGATTCACACAACATTCGTGACTTTGGATACCTGCGGATTTTAAAAATGAAACATTTAATATGATCTTTAGGTCCATTAAATAAGTGCGGAGAGGGAAAAAAACATTGGATACTAAAGAAAGGCGATCAAACATGCACTTCTAACTGCTTCATCATTTTTCCTATCAGGGAGAAATGACAGTGGTTAAGTTCAACTGCAGTATGATGCATATCTGCACCTTACAGCACACTGTACTAGTCACCGTTATTCCACAGTTTTTTACCTCCTGGTGAAGATCCTATCTTTACCCTCCACCCTACAACGAGCTGAGCGGGCATATTTTAACGGTTACGCACAGGGCACGGTGACAGAACAGACAGGAACAACAGAGCTCACCGATCCGCATTTGCGATGGTGGATAACCGTTATGCCACAGCGCTGGTGATCGGTTCAGTGCTTAGCCTGCTGGCCACTGTGTACCTGTCGGTGGCAGTGGGCACACAGCACTGGTACCAGTACCAGAGCCCGCCTGCCGGCGGAGACGCTGCCAACACATCTGAGCTGCACAACCTACGGGATGAGTTCCGAGATGGGGACTTTGACGAGAAGAGCTACAGCGACACGTTCTTCCGCCTCAACGGCACCTTGGGTCTCTGGTGGCGCTGCCTACGGGTGCCTGCGCATTCACTGTGGTTCAAAGAACCTGGTATGGTTATTGTTAATGTGCCCGCAGAACAATACCTAGTAATCTCCCGCTAGCATTTATGCACGCAGGTTGTCCTCGATCCCAGGCGGTTGCCATTTTAGGGGCAGTGTACTAGTGGTTTCTGGGAAGTTTATCCAGCTGAAGTATTGACCCTCTATGCCATGCTGCAGCCAACAGGATTGGTTGATGTACAGGTATGAGAGTTCTATGACTCACTGTGCTTGAAAAGTATCAAGGCTTCAAGGTATTTCTGTGTCTCTCAGATCCTAAGATGGTGACTGAGTGTGTGAGCTTCACGCTGCCACAGCAGTTCGTCCCAAAATACAAGGAGCCCGGGAACCACAACGGCCAAGAGGACCTGCTACGCACGTGTACGTCCCAACGCCGCTACGCAGTACGCACCTGTGACGTCTATGCAACCTGTACGTCCCTGTGTCACCGGTGTACTGGATCTCTTCTTGCTTGTATCATTGTAGACCTGTGGAGGTTTCAGTTCCTGCTGCCACTGGTGTCACTGGGTCTGGTGTTCCTTGGAGCTCTGATTGGGCTCTGCGCCTGCCTGTGCCGCAGCCTCACTCCCACGCTGGGCATCGGGGTGCTTCACCTGCTGGCCGGTGAGAAAACTGCACACTTCTCCTTTTGCAATGGTTGCTTAATTTAAAATTTAAAGACCCTAATGAAATGGCCTTCTTGCAGAGGACCCGCTATCTCAATAAAGTGACTCGCGGCCTTAGCAGCCTCCTACTGGCTTTCAATGCAGTGGCTATTTTACACACTTACAAACAGGATGTTATATGCCGTGGATCTAGCAGCATAGTTGGATGTCTGTCAGTACAAAATAAATGTTAAATAAATTACAGTGACCATAATATTACCAAGGGTATATTAACTTTTGTACTTTTTTAAAAAGGCTCTCGCTCCCAGGCAGGGCTGGACTGCGACAAAAAATCGGCCCTGGCATTTTTGGCCCAGACCGGCCCACCACAATCGGTACACCATCCTTGTGGTCTCCTTAAATATGCGTACCTACTATACTATCCCCCCAAACCACTACAAAGCTGAGTAGTAAGTGCCGTATACAAGTGTACCAGTGCAAGTGGACCAGTGTACTCACTCGCTCTTGACTGACTCCCTGGTGATCCGAGGTGGCCGTGGCGCACACAATCTCCATACTCAAGTAGAAGTACAAGTGATTGTCAAAGAAAAAGCTCTGCTAGAAGTCAAAGTAGCATTTAAAATTATTTGATAAAATGTAAGTATACAAGTATACACCAAACAATTTGAACTTACTGTAGGTGGAGAGCTACCTCACAGATAGTAATAACAGTAATCCATACCATATATATTCTAATAGTTACCACCATACCTGGCTGAAAATAAACATTGGACAACTTTGTTGCCTGTTCTTGGAAATTAAAATGTTTTTTTCCCCCCTGTAGGCTAATACATAAGCAGGCATACATTTTAGCACATTAAAGCTACAGGTGTTGTATGTTATACAGCCTTTTCATGCATGTTTATCAAGGGAACCCTTAGCCTAATACTTTTAATAATATTATGATGATACGACATGCTAGGTCAACTCGCGTTGGCTAATCCCATCAATCTGACACGAGAAACCGAGAGGACAGAGGGAGAGGGGTGGGGCCTAGTAAGAAATGTGATTGGGCCAGCCCAGTGTCAGTAATAAAAATGAACCAATGGGCTGCTGTCCCTGCTTTATGGGCCGGTCGTTTAATTATTATTATTTTTTTATTATTAAAAATGATAAATTAATTTATATCGGCCCACCAGGAAAATGCCCGGTATGCCAGATTACCAGTCCAGCGCTGCTCCCAGGAAGAAGTAGAAGAACATTGGTACATTATATTTGATTTACAATAGCTTCCCTGATCTGTAGAGAGCGCCAGACGGATGTTCACTCTGTGCATGCACTACATGGGCTGAATCCCAAACTGCCCTCGTGGACTTGCAGACTTTAACGGCGTATTTGACTTGCAAAAAGTGCGGGTAAAGTCCGCATAAAAGCACTTGCCAAAAACGCTGTTTTCACAATGGCCCTAAGTACTCACGGACTTGGCGAGAACGTGCCTTTGGGTCTGCGAGCCCAGAGAATGGGATTCGGCCATGGTGTGATGTGGCTTGCCGATTTCCGATTGGCAGCAATTCAGGCAAGCCCAGCCACTTAGTTAAAACCTGAATCACCTCACAGGCCTGTGCACGTTGGCGACGGTGTGCTGCTTCCTGGCTGGGATGGACCTGCTGCACCGGGCCAACCCGCCTCCAGACGGGGTGGACGGATCGCTGGGCTGGTCCCTCTACCTGGCCCTCATCTCCTCCCCGCTGCATATGATGGCCGCCGCCCTGCTGCTGTGGGCTGCACGGAGCCACCGGCAGAACTACCACCGCATGACCGCGTACCGCGTGGCGTAGGTCTACCGCCGTCACGTCTCGCTCAAAATATCTGTAGCTGACATCATCATGGACTTTTTTTTCTTTATTTTATTTTTTTTTTCTGTTTTGCGTTTGTTCTGGCTTTCAGTTTTTTTAAAATACCAATGCAATGCATATTTGCCAGTCTTTATAGTATGGCTATTATAGAGGGGTTATTGTATATAAAGGGCCGGCCAAGTGACTCAAAGATTACATTGGCAGGAGCAGCAACCTTTCTAAAACTTGGTACCTAATATTGTTATTAATGTTGTGGTTATTGGTGGCAGGGTATAGTGCAATTGTGTTTTTTTATTTTGTTTTATTACATTTCAAAAACCTTTTTTTTTTTTTTTTTACTTTTTGGATGGCCATTTCAGAGGAATCACAATGTTCCCCTCTGTTTTTTGTTTATTAAATAAATAAATAAATAAATAAAAAACTGTAGTGTTTGTATTTTTTTAATTTTATTGACATTTGATCAGTAAATGTCCCCTGTTTATATACATTGTATTTTTTGTGACAAAGATTTTATATTATTGCTATTATTATTGCATGCATAGATTCATTTTTTTCTGGTGCTTTAAGTGGGATTATGATTTATTATTATTTTTTTAATCATTTTGACATTTTATGGTTGTCACTTGTAGTTACAATTGCTATGATTTATCTTGCATTTTATTTTGATGTGTTTGTTCAAAACTTGTGATAGTAGCTTTTTTCTTCAGTCACTTAAAATGATTGATATCATTAGCAAACCTTTGGCATTCTAAGTTTTTTAGCATGAACATTGTGTAACGCCACGGAATTTGGAATCTTACCATTTCTGAATGTCGTCTGGACTAAACATTTATGTAGAAGTCAGCGGAGCACGTGCCAATCCTAAGGTAGTTGAATTAGGTGGATGCCTGAACCATGTAATGTTCACTGTCAGGGCTGCCTGATAAAATATATTACTCCGGGCCCTGGGACAATATTATTTACTATAACGTCACAGACCATTGGGCTCCGCCCTTCTCCAGGGCCTGGGGCAACGTACCCGGTCCCAGCTCTTTAACCATTGCCACACTGAATATTTCAGTGGGTAACTTTGGATAGTTTTGTAATTCAGCAGTGACAAATTGAGAACATGATTAGTCTTATGTTACTGAGCCAACTCCGTAAGAACAGAAGAAAGCAAAACGTGTAGAACGTGAAGACTGCTGAAAAATCTGCTCCAAAGTGGAATAAAGGAACAATGGATGGATTGATTTTTCTTTAACAATGATGATTTAACACAATAGATTTATTCAATGTTTTTTTTTTTAGTTTCAGAAAGAGCTGGAGTGATGTATCTGATGGTTATCGGTGACCTCTCGTCATTCTCCCCGGCCTCCTAGTCTTTCCTCTCTCCGTCTCACATCACTTCGCCGTTTCTCTGCCATCCTCATCTCTTCCTCTACCCCTCCTCCCCCTCCCTCAGTCTCTTCACACACAGTGGTGGGATCTCCACTTTCTTCATGCGAGTGAGTGTGAGGGCAGTGCCCTTCTCGTAGTACGCACTCTCGTTCACAAAGACCGGATAGAGAGGCTCCTCCCCTTTGTACGCCAGAATCTCTCCGGAGAAGGACAGGAACATGGGGTCTCCCGGACAGAGGCGGCAAAAGTCCCGGTCCTGGGGGGGTTAGGAGTGTTTAGCGGCAGGAGATTTATTCATTATGTGATAGTTTCTTTTGTGCCCGACATATTTAGATAATGTTACTATGGGCCATTTGTATTTGCTCTTACCCTTGGAGAGGTTTATTTTTATCTTAAAATCTGCAGTGGTCTCAGATGAGGCAAGTTAACTGTAATCAACTGCTTTACTTGATCGATTAAATGCTGAGTAACAACAAAAAACCTGCAAGAGTGAATACTACCGATCTAGGTATGCTGGCACAAAGATAGTATATGATTGCTGTTATAAAGAAGTCGTGAGAGAAAGAAGGGAAGAGGCGGTGGGTGTTGAGTGTTTGTACCTGAAGCTGAGGATGAATGACAGCTGTCAATTCATGGGTCTCTGGGTCTCTGGGATAATCAATATTCTTCACAAAAGTGTACACCTCCATTACACCTCCCTCAAACTCAGCACCTGAGAGGGAGAGCTACAGTGCCATCACCAGGTGTAAACATATAGTAAATAAGACATTCTTCATTTGAACCTGCTGCTGGGAGATGTACCTGAGTTGAAAAGGCGGATCCATTCCAGAATACACTGGACACCTTCTTTCATGGAGTTTAAGATGTCAGCTCTGACCAGGCCATGGGGCTGTGGGCCAAGCTCTATTGCTACACAAATGTTCCCGTGTCAACTTGGCAAATTCACAGGTTTCACAAGACTTGAAATTACACACGTGCATCTCTTACACACGTGCGGTGTAAAATCAATCAAAACACATATGTGCACATGTACCCACCCCCCGTACAAACACACACACACACTTACAGAGGTTGTGTTTGCCAACAGATGCCAGATAGTAAGACTCTTCAGGAGGGAGATTAAGATTGAGAAGCCTCACAGGCACAGAGGATATCTTCGCCTGTGGAAATAAAATTCACTGTCATATCTCGGTGCCACAGACTACACTGCATTCCATAATTAAACTACTTTTTTTGTAGAATAAGAGCATTTTTATTATTTTACTTTACTGATCTGCTGTCCAAGTACTTTGGCCAAAATTTGTGAAAACAAATTTGGCTCTGTATTCCAGCACATTGCATTTTGAATGAAACAGTGACTATGAGGTTAAAGTGCAGACTTTCAGCTTTAATTTGAAGGTTTTTACGTCCATATCAGGTGATCGGTGTAGCAATTGTAGGCATTTTTTTTATACATTGTCCCCCCATTTTAAAGGACCAAAAGTAATTGGACAAATTAACATAAACTTTATTAAAGTTATCATATTTAATAATTGGTTCCATATCCTTTGCATGTCATGACTTCCTGATGTCTGTGACCCAACAATATAAAAATACTCTTGATATCTTATTTTCAGGTACTCTTACAAGCAATACTATAGTCTCTCTGCATTTGAATGGATCTCTATGGGATTTGGGGGGTGGGACTAGATTAAGATGTAAATTACATGGGAATAGTATGGAATACATGGCTGGTTAAATGGCTGTAAGTCATCAAGGGTCTGAGGTATCAAACAAGCCTCAAACCATCACGCTGATGTCAGCTATGCAGTAGATATGGATGGAACACTTTAAGGGTTGTTTCTCCCGACTAATTTTTTCATAGAGTTCAATATGAAAATTAAATTAAAGCTGAAAGTCTGTACTTTAACCTCATAGTCACTGTCCCATTTAAAATCCAATGTGTTGGAATACACAGCCAAAACAACAAAAATTGTGTCACTGTCCAAATACTTATGGACCTGACTGTATATATATATATATATATATATATTACAAACTACTTCCTCACTAGTTGGGAAAGAGTTTTGCGGGATTTCTTTCGCACACTGCTTGCAAAGTGAGGGGAAAGGGCACATAGTAGACAGGGGTCTGAGTGGACGGGGGACGGGACAGGGAAGGGGTCGTATTCGGTCACAGCCCTGGTCTCCCTAAAAGCCCCATCACATGCCTTTCTTACATATCCCCATGAAAACGCTTAGATGCTTTAGGTTCCAGCTCTGCAGGGATCGTTTGCTCTTGCCTGGAGGTGCTTGTAGATGTGCAGGCAGATCCAGTCGCAATCAGAGTTGGATATGAGGCATAGGCCCATGTTGGCCGTGGTGTTATGAAGATCACAGATCAGGTCCATTGCTCCGTCACTGCCCCTTGGGCCTAGTAGAGCGTTCAGCTCCTGGGCTCGAACGATCTCATAGGGTGTCCCATCTGAAATTGGAATACTGAGGGTGAGAGAAAGAAAGAGAAGGAGAGCATGAAAATGAAAGGTAGAGAAGAGAGGTAAGATTCCGCAGTCTGCCACTTGATAGCTGATTAAATCCATGAAATGACATTCAACCCCTTCAATCTTCCTCGTCCTTATCATTCTCGGATGCAGCAACATACACCTCCCAACATCAAGATTCACATTCAGTCCAGGCAGACTGGGCTCGCACACTGCAAAACACAAATCTTAACAAGGCATTTTAATCTTATTTAGACTTTAGAATCTTATTTATGTTTCTTTTTTGCTAAATAAGACAAAAATATTGCCAGTGAGGCAAGATAATTTCACTTGTCAAGCAAAAAGTAGCTTAAAACAAGCTAATATTTTCCACTTTAGAGAAAAAAGTATATATTTTAAGTTTCATTACAAGACTAAAACACTTGTTAAGACATACATTTTTTTCAGCGCACATATCCCACATCCATTGCTCTGCTTTAGCATCAGGGTTCTGAAGTGGAACTTTATACAGACATTCCAAAAGACTCGAGCGACATCAGAGAACTTTGAAAGCGCAGTTCATCCGTCAATATGAATGTTCAATTGTGGAGCAACAGCAGGTGCACTATTTAATTTGTAAATAAATGTGCATCATTTTCATCATTTGCAAATTCCATGTAAATGTTGTGTCTTCCATGTTTACAGGTCATTTGCCACAAAGAGACTCTGACCTCAATGAGCCAGTCAGGAGTATGACCTCCTACCTGAGGGTGGCAGCACTGAAGCAGCGGTTGAGGTCCTGCTCAATGTATCTGCTGCACTGCTGGATGGCACGGGGGTTGGATATGACCGTCACCACGGCCACGGCCTCTGCCTCCTCCTCAAGTTTCTTCCTCTGCCACTCACGCACCAGGTAAACTCCAGACAGCTCGTTTCCATGGGTACCACCACACAAGGCCACACGGGCGACTGCTGGAAGACTCACAGGCTCCATCTGGTGGTGGGGATTCACCGCAGGTAGTCACAGAAAAAAGGGGGTGGACAACCTCGCACATCCCCTACCCCAGGGCTGTGCCCGATTCAGCACCCTTCCATACTATTAAGTATGCTTGTTCAGTAGACGAGAAAGTCATTAAGTAGGCAAAATTTTCTGTGTACTTAAAACTCCAGTGTGATATACTTACGTACTTCTGGGGTTTCGCTGAGTATATTCGGGTGCACACTTTTCAAGTAGTACGCAAACATTTTGATCGCATAAATATGACGCGCAGTTTCGCTGATGTTTTTCTTCAATAACAACAAAAACAATTAGACACTTTTTACAGTCTATTGAAGGACGATTTACCCTCTTAAAGCCACATTATTCCAGAAATTGCCATCTATGCCCTAAAAAATAAATGTCCATATTCATATCCCAGGAATTTCAATCGGTAAGACCAACCTATACTTTCATTTATTGTGCTGTATGTACAACATTGCAAATAATTCCAATTGAAAGAGGTTCCATTTTTAATTGGTTCAATTACAAACTGACAGGTGAAATCAGTGGGATTCCATTTGCTAATTGTGTGGAAACCTGAAAACATCTGTTTAAAATTAATGTGTACTAACAGCAAATGGCAACAAGCCAAACATGGGGTGCGTCCCAATAGTTGAAAAATGCACCCTTCTTTCCTCCACTACCACTCCTCTACTCCGTACCCGGAAACGGATCTTTGTGTTTTAATCTAATGTCGCTGATTACATCTTAATTACGTATTATTGGTTACATATAAATTAATGTCTCGATTGAAACCGCAATGTCAGGTACACTGTATACTGTACATGCAAATAGTCGTACTCGAAACGTTCACAGTTTTGCATACTTCCGGGTAAGAGAAGAGTGGTAGTGGGGGAGTGGAGGAAGGGAAGTGGGGAGTGAAGAATATTGGGACGCAGCCCTTGTGTTAAAATAAGTTTAACCACACAATTATGGAAGAACATATTTTAAACAACCGTATTTGATTGAGAGATTGGTACATATCCCCAGAATCAAGGTTGAGAAACATTGATCTACCCTGAGAGACAGGCCAATGTATTTAACCCAAAATCCATCAACAGCAATGGTAAATTAACACATTCAAAAAGAGCCAGTGATCCTGTCTGTCCCATGCACACTCACCTCCATATGGCCTATATGCAGCAATGGTTCTCAACGTCGGCCCTAGGGAACCCACTGTGTATGCAGGTTTTTGTCAAAGCCAATCTCTTTATCAATTAAGGTTGTTGAAAACAAGTTCCACCATAATAAATGCATGCTTAAATGTATTTTAACACAATGCAGGTTTGGCTCATTGCCATTAAATTAATTTATACGACATTTATTTTGCACAGATGGTTTTGGGTACATACAGCACAGAAAATTAAAGCATTGTTGGTCTGACTGATTCCTTGGATGTGAACATGGGACATTTATTTATTTTATTTTTTTGGAATTAATTGAAATTTCCAGCATTATGTGGCTTAAAGGGGGTAAATCATCCTTTGATAGACTGTAAACGTGTCTAATTAAGCACAATTAGCAGCTCATTACAATACAGAGCTTGTAATATTATTAAAGATCAGTGTACACCTCGGTCCTGCCAGATCCGAGTATGACAAACAGTGAACCACACGATTGGCTTAATGTAGGCTACTGTAATCAAGCTGCAGTTCCGTATAAGAGCGAGTTTCCGTTATATTCCTGAAATTATTGGACTTGTTAACAGGCTTTATGTTAATATGTCTGCAAGAAAACTCAACTTTATTTTGGTCTGCAATTTTGTGATAGTTGTTATGCCAGAAGACCAGCTTCTCGTTAGACTTGCTATGCAAACTGCACTCTCAGACTCACTCGTGCATACGTCATCTGGTCCCAGTATGCTTTGCGCAAAGGCTAACTGTAGCATTTAGCTTTCAGGCTTAATAGAAACAAAGATTTCAATTTAGAAACTCTGATTTCAATTTAGAAATGAGTATTTCTATTTAGAAACTCGGATTTCAATTTAGAAACTCAAATTCATTTTTAGAAACTCGGATTAACTTTTAGAAACAAGGATTTCATTTAGAAATAAGGGTTTAATTTAGCAATAAGGATTTCTATTTTGAAATAAGGATTTTGTTTTAGAAACAAGGATTGTGTTTTAGAAACGAGGATTGTGTTTTAGAAACAAGGATTGTGTTTTAGAAACGAGGATTTACATTTAGAAACGAGGATTGTGTTTTAGAAACGATTTTGTTTTTGAAACGAGGATTGTTTTTTAGAAACAAGGATTGTGTTTTAGAAACGAGGATTGTGTTTTAGAAACCAGGATTTCTATTTAGAAACAAAGATTGTTTTTTTAGAAATGTGGATTGCACCTCTGGGCCACCGTAGTTAACTGTGCAATCAGCTGCTTATGTGGGCTGTGTCTGAATCAGCACCCTTCCATACTAGAGTATACTTGTAGACAGGATGAGTAGTTAAGTAAGCAAAGTTTTTTTTAAATGCAGTATACTTAAAAATCCCAGATGATATCCTTACTTCCGGGGTTTTGTTGAGTATATTCAAAGATATTTATCTTTAGGGGAAGTATCTTTGGTATATTCAGGAACATAGTTTTTGAAGAAGTACGCAAACATTTTGGTCACGTAGCATCGTTTTAAAAATGAGGCACAGCTTCTGTGACGTTTGTCTTCAATAACAACAAATACACAGTATGGGTGGGAGGAGGATATTTATTAGCATACTGCAAGTCGCGTACAAAACAGTAAACAGTACCAAGCTGCTAGTACACAGAACACAGTAGATAAAGCTTTGATTCGGACACAGCCTGGAGTCTGGCTGTGTCCGAATCAGCACCCCTCCATACTATTGAGTATGCTTGTTGAGTATAATGAATGAGAAAGTTGTTAAGTGGGTGAAACTTTCTCTAAATGTAGTGTGCTTAAAACACCCGGATGATATACTTACTTCCAGGGTTTCGCTGAATATATTCTGGAGCATACTTTTCGAGAAGTAATCGAACATTTGGACTGAAGAGCTGTTCCGGGTTTTACTCATCAGTGAAGTTATCCAGCTAAATCAGTAATCTTGGTTCGTGATACAGGCCCTTGGGCTGTGTCAGAATCAGAGCCCTATCTAATGTGTCCTGTGTACTAGCATACTGTGTATCTATTTCTACTGAGTATTTCATAATTGTTAAGCATGACAATAAACCCCATCCAGCTGCTCAGAACAAGTTTGCAAGGTCCTAAATATAAAGCCTTTCTCGTTTTTTTTTGTTTTTGTTTTTTTTGCCATCTGGCTACTCTTAATGCATCCAGGAGTTAATTTTTGTAAAGACTGGCCAAACATTGACAGCTTCCTAAGAACAGATGAGCTGCATTCACTCAGTTCTTTCTGAATTTAGACTTTTTATTTGCCCACTCGAATAGGATAAGCATGCAAACCCTCCACATCAGAATGGTGTATGTGATGAGAATTCTGCTACAGTGGTTGAGGTCAGGAGGTCAAAACTGTAAATGGGGAAGAAGGAGACCCTGGGAGAACTCTACAGACAGACACACACACACACACACCACACACACAGACAAATTTGACCAGTCCACATAAAAGTATTACATGTAAATGCCAAACCTCATACAAATTCCATCTGACTGATTTTCAATGTAAATATTTGTGGGAAAATTTCAAGTTGGCAGAGTTCCTTCTTTCATAGCCCTCCCTCTTCATGACGTTGTGACAGGAGTTGTAGGCTACAGTACAAAATGTCCCCTGGGAAAGCTATATTTAAACTTTTATTATTTTTTGACCCCAGTTGAATAGAATAGAATCAAATAACTTTTATTTTCCTGTTAAGGAACTTCAGTTATAGCCCTAGCAACAATAAAAAAGACATAGACAGTGTGGCAGACCCACAACACACAAACAAACTTATCAAATAAAGACATTCAATAGAATTATTGCATTGATCAAACTAATTAAGTGAATTAAAGTAAATGAAAGTAATACAGCCATGATTTAAAATAGCCCCCGCTGTCCCGAGATGTCCAGTGGCATTAAGCAGTCTAACACACAAACTCCGCCTCCGCGATGGTAAACTTTGTTGCTGCAGATCCAACGGACATTCCCAAGCATATGTTGCGAATGCGTCTCCATCTGCTCGGGAATGTCCGTTGGACAATACTGACAATTCTAGCCTGTATCCTGACCAAGCCTGAGTATCCTGACCAAGCTCAAATATGCATGTTGGCAATATTAAGCCTACTGTGGCAAAACAGGTTAACATTGTAGTTTGAAGAACCTAATTTCTGGTAACTTGCTCAAGGATACAACGGCCAGGGCCGTGTCTTTTTTCCAAAGCCAAATCTAGAAAAAATCTAATCTAACAAGGCTATTAGAGCTACAGACGATTCGGCCAATCATAAAAATCCCACATCGAAATAATATATTTCTCTAATATCTGATTGGTTTGGCCATATAAAACATGGAGACGCAGCGAGAAAGAGAGGTCAGTTTTTTTGATCAATCTATGCTTTTTGATAACTAACTGTTACGCATTGCTTAGGATATATAAATATAAATGAAATATAAATTAAAATGATGAGCCAGTTACAGTAACGTAGTTTCACATGTAAATAGAAAATAGCACAAAGTGACTGAAATGATGAAGGAATATAGCTCATCTTTAATATATTTGTTTCCATATAAGATTAGATAATGATTTGGTATTATTGTGCATAAATAAAGTTGTCCTCCTATAAGATGAGGGGGGTGGAGGTGGGTTTAAAATGCAGTAAGATTATCTTATTCACTAATATACTGATTAGCCTATACTTTAGCTTTATATGAAAGCATCTCAAATCTCATCTAGGGCTTTGAAACAAAAAGAAATCTTCAAAATGTTCATAAATTAAACATTTTATTTTAGAAAATGCCCTGTGTGAGGTTGTGTAGAAATGCAGGAAATTTGTTTTAAAAGGCTCAAATCTTTAGAAACAGCCCTGCCTGGAGGTTAACCTGGAGTCTAACCCATGACCTTGCAAATGCAATACCATCAAATGCTAAACATGTTTCTTTTCCTTTGAATAACTTGAACACTTGAAATTTGACCCTTTCCCCATTTAAAAAAAAAATATGAATGTAAAAAGCAATGCTGTGTTGCAGGATAATAGATAATAGGTAAATCAGCCTCACATGCTGAGTTGAATTGTGTGAGGTGCATAAATGACAATGAGTTAACTAAACTGCCAAAAACATTCTCTACAACAACACAGCAGATAGCTTCCACAATGACCACACTGAATTTTCAGATACACTGCAACAACTGCTGTAAAATGTTAAAGAAGTACTAGCCAAAAAGTGACTACACAATACAAAAAAATTTAAATGCTGAAGAAAATCCAGTGTACACTACTTACCATGAAGTTGAGTTGAATGTCAAAGTGCTATCTCTTTCTCTCTCTCTCTCTCTCTCGTACTTTTGTACTTTCTTCCTGTATACTTATGACCTTTGAACTTAAACGGAAATAAACTGTGCGTGCATGGAGGCGTGTTCTTTAACCATGTGGTTTTGTTCGTCATGAACAATTTGGCTCAGTGAGAGGAAACTAGAAAAAACAAGGAAGTAAAGTTCATTTGTTCCCCTCCTTCTCTCTCTCTCTCTCTCTCTCTCTCTCTCACTCTCTCTCTCTCTCTCTCTCGCTCTCTCTCACATACGCACATGTGTCCTAACAATGAGTACCATATGACACCCTGAGGTGTGATGGAATGTGCCACTTCTAAAGACAAAAAAACCCTCTAGTAAAAAAAGGTATCTAGATTAGGCAATAGTAAATGGGTTTCCAGATGAGCAGGTAACAGACCTTTGGATCCTCTTATTGGTTGTCATGGGCACACCATTTAAAGACAGAAGGGACGAAAGCTGATTTGTTCCTATATACAGAACATTGACTGTGGGTTTATAAACATGTACTTCCACATTGATACTGATATACTTTATTAACTGATGGACAAATAGCCCCCAGCTCCAAAAAGAAAGCAAAGGAGGAAAATAGCAACCAAATCATCATTTTACATTATGTGTCAGCCACAGCAAACTGGTGTGTGCATTTATGTGGGTGGCTTTCATTGTAAAGTGTGTTACAGTGGCGTTTACACATAAGAGCAAAACAGGCACAGAGAGGCGGCCAGCAACAGCAACATGTTGGATTTCACTGGATCCCGGGAGAACCCTGAACTGTAGAGGGAGAAATAGTGAGAGAAAGAGAAAGAGAGAGAGAGAGAGAGAGAGAGAGAGAGAGAGAGAGAGAGAGAGAGAGAGAGAGAGAGAGAGAGAGAGAGAGAGAGAGAGAGAGAGAGAGAGAGAGAGAGAGAGAGAGACAGAGAGAAAGAGAAAGAGAGAGAGAGAGAGAGAGAGACTCGTTAGTCAACTAGTTAAAATAATTTGTGGAATATGAATATAGTGCATTTAATCTTCATCGCATGCATAGCTATTTGTCACATATTTTGCTCTAACGGGGTAAATCTTTAATCCTTCAATAAACATGAAAAAGGTCTGATTAAGAACAATTAACAGTTTGTTAGGATTCAGTTAGGATACCCCCGACATCACTTCCTCTTTCTTTCAAGTATTAACAGGGGCAAATGTCACAGTTGTGTGGGCTTACTTGAGGAAGTATAAACAGTCGTGGTTGCTGTAAAGCCTTGTGTGATTCAGCAAAATTATTCTGTAGTCTTCAGTATCCTTCACATCTGCCACTCTGAACTCCTCGTAGGGCGGGATGAGCAGCTCAAATTCTTCAGGGTTGCAGGCGTGATCCTCCACATTGACCGCAGTACAACTGGTGATGTTGAACAGGGTCCCCCCTTCTGCTACTGCCGATTCGTCTAGCATGTTTTTTGATATGGCAGAAGTAAACATTCCAAACCTCACTTTGTCCCCCACCCTTGCTTGGTAGCTATCCTTAGACTGATGGTAAACAGTGCCACAGCTTTTGGGCCTCAGGATCCGCAACGCATCAGTCAGCAGGAAGTGGAGGGCCTTGAATGGGAAGCCTCGGTAGGCAGTGAGATTCCCACCTTGGGACTGCATGGCATTGTTGAAGGCGGAGTAGAACTCTTGGCTTCCTGTGGTATACAATTCTAGGGCCCGAGTATGCTCCGGTTGACCATTCAGAAAATTGTTATGGCACCCTGTGGCATCATCCCAGGCTTTCGAAAACATCTTGTTGGCTGCCCGCTCCTTCTCAATAAGGCCCCCCTTGCCTAAAACTTTCTGAAGCATCTTCTCTCGACACCCTGAGAACTGGTCATCCACCACATTGGGAGACATGTCCATTTGCCTTTCCTTTGAGTCCACCTGCAATAGTTAGGTGGGCAGGTTACATTACATTACAGGCATTTAGGAGACACTCTTATCCAGAGCCACATATACAGCTTTTTGTTTTAACATATTCAAATTTATACAGCTGGATATATACTGAGTGAGGTACCTTGCTCAGGGGTACAACAGCAGTGTCCTACCTGGGAATTGAACCCATGACCTTTTGGTTACATGCTCAGTTACTTAACCATTACACTACACTGCCACCCCACAAGTTGTGCTTTATGTGTGCAGAAACACTAAAAGACATACATGGCCCAGCTAAAAAACCAACAGACAGATATACAATCAAAAAGCTAAACTGATATTTTACATTCAATTTTTTAAAAAGTTCACAATAAACAAGGCAGCTAAACAGCCGTCTAAACACATAGGCACTAATAGACAAGCAAACAGACAAAGACCGAAAGAGATGAAAATAGATAGATATGCAAGTAGACTCAAGTGACAGCGTAAACTTACAGTGTGCATAATGGTTGCTATGATCAACAGTGTGATGACTTTCTCTCTCTGAACTTCCATTGCTTCAGCAGGATCACGCTCTCCTGTACTGGAGGCCACAAGACAATGCGAAGAGAAACTGTCAAAATGAAAAGAGAAAAGTAAAAATATGTAACAAAGATGAAAAAGCTTGGAGCCGTGTATGTTACAGAGTTGTTTCATAACTCCTCCTTTTGACCACTAAACAAGCGTTGATAGGGAACAGGGGTAAAGTTTCCACCAATTTTAGTTTTCACTTGCCCGGAGCATGTCTCAGAAAGTGAATGTTGGAAAATAAAAAAAGGAGAGCTTGCCTTACCTTCAGTTCTGCACGCAGAGACCCTGTACTAACAAATGAGAAAATCTGTTCTCTGAACATTCCGCTGGGCGTCTCCTCTCTTTATCAACAACACTTCCAGTCATGTCCCCTGAGGCTGCCAGCTGTGGGAAATATAGCCCCTTATCTCAGCCCCCATATTTCCATTCCTATCCTTGGAGGAAGTGGTAAAATCACAGAGACGGGGGGAAGCTAAAATCACAGTGCCTGCACAAACTGACTCTCCTATACAGTGTGACGTCATAAATGTACTACAGTGTGGACATAATCATGTAGCCTACTCATTTTTACTTTTTGGTGTATTCAAGGATAATCCATTTTAGAAGAGAGAGTCCTCCGGTTACATGTTTTCATAGCAATCTAATCTGTTGGATGGATGAAACAAGTAGCCTAGTGTTGTTTTTAGTAGAAGCAGTAGAAAAAGCAGAAAATCGGCTACACGCACACACACACACACCAATGTAGCTACCTGAATCTGATTTGTGCACAGAGCTAAAAAGGTGTGGGAATTTTTAATCTCATGTTTTAAGTGAGGACAGTGAACAAACTGAATTTTCTCAAAGAGGAAGTTACCGGAAATGAAGGCGGTATAATCATTTTTGTTGTTGGTGTTTTTGCTAAATATGGTGCTTTTCTCACTTAACGTCTGCTAGCTGTAAGTACTAGGCTGAAGACATTATAAGCATCATCTTAACAACAATAAAAATGGTTATACCGCCTTCATTTCCGGTCACTTCCTCTTTGAGAAAATTCAGTTTGTTCACTGTCCTCATACATACTGGCATGTATTGACAGCAGGCTTTATGAAACACTCATTGGAAAAAACAACATAATTAGTATTTCAAAAATGGTTGTCAGATAACTGAAAACTGGACTTGGAAGGTATGAAGCTCTAATGTAGCCATCTAGCGTTAGCTATAATAAGAACATTACGCCCGTAACCCGTTCCGTTTAATATAGGCCTCGGCCCTCTGGCTATAACATAATTGTTTAACATATCAAATATGAACTTCAACGTCATGGCGTTGTTCCATCAGCTGCAAGAGCGTTTGCACGGTTGTGGTAAATTGGTAAGTCTGTTATTGACATTTCTTCTATGTTTTGGTTCGCAATTATGAATTGCTGTATGTTACGTTATATAGCCTAAATACTGAATACTGTAATATTTAATATTAATATAGGCTATGTTAGCATTTTGTTTTATTACAACAGAATATATGTAATAGTACCTGGTTGAAGACAAGTAGCTTGTGCTTTTAAAATATGAAGCTGCTGGTAATTGTTCCCATGTTAACTTTGCCAATTAATACTTAATAATGAGTTCATCTAAGCCAGGGGTCCTCAATCTTATCCAGTTAGGGCCGGTGTGGCTGCAGGCTTTTGTTCTTTAGCAAAGTCTCTTGTGGTTGGTTAGTAGAATCAGGTGTGTAACTGCTTGGTTGGAACAAAAACCTGCACCCACACCGGCCTTTTCTGGATAAGATTGAGGACCCCTGATCTAAGCAAACGGACTCACCTTTTTATAATTTTCACTTTCTGGGGGGTATTAATTAACGTTAAGCAAACACACTATTCCCTGCTGTAAATTTCACTTCTAGCTAGTCTGTGGATGGTCAAGGCTGGTTAAGCTGGTGGCCAAACTGGTGGATTAGGCTAGCTGAGTATAGGTTACTCAGTTAAAACCGGCAAAAAGTATCCCAAACGCAGCTTAAAACAGTTTGACCAGTTTAGGCTGGTTTCACCTGGAGTTTTCAGCAGCTTTGTTGTTTTTATATTATTATTTATTCCGCCAGAGTTTTGTCCAGGAGTTTTGACCTAGATAGTTTTGGACAGCCATGGGATATTTTGCTGATCATGTTGGTCATTAATATCATTTTTATGACCTTTGCTTGGCAAATGATGAGCTCTTTAAGTATTTTTTTTATTACCATCATTAATATTTGGCCTATTCGCTCATATCAGTTAAGTTTCCTGAGCTGCTCTTAATTGTATTAAAGGCAAAAAATTATTGGGATTGGGATTCATATATATATATATTTTAATTTTGATTATTTGGATTTAATTACCAGTCCAATCCATCCATTAATTTTTTCCACCTGATTTTTGTCCAGGATGCCTTTAGTGTTCGGCCGTGATTCAAACTCAGTACCTTCTTGCTGTGAGGCAACAGTGTTACGTCCGCTGTTTCCCTTCCTTTCCACCTCCTTTTTGTTCTCCTTGTTTTCCCCATTCCTCTTGTACCATGTCATGTCTTTCTTTTTACCTCGTTTGTCTTTTCGTGTCGTGCAGGCTGGACGTGATTTCCTTGCTCGTTTCCTCTTTGTCTCCCCAATTATCCCTCAGCCAATCACTCGCATTCTCCACTCGCATTCTGCACGCACTTTCATTATCTCATTACACTCGCCTACATTTCTCACGCCCCGCACTCATTACTGATCTCCCACTTCACCTTCTACTTCTCTATATGTATCGCCTTCTTTGTGATTCTCGTTGCCAGTTCGCTCCGTCTGTTTGTCATGTTTGACGTTACTCGGCCATTGTTTGTTGTTTCTAACCTGTTTGAGTCTGATTCCAGTTTGTCCATCCAGCCCGCTTCCCTGTTCCCGTCGTCCTGCATTCTACCCTCTGCTGCTACCCATCTCCAGACCAGTTCCCTGCTTGTTCATTTGTCCTGTCACCTCCTGCCTGAATAAATACACTCCTGCCGGAAAGAATAAAATAAATAGCCCAGAACGCTAACAGGAGGAATAATACCTATACCTGAAATAAAAGCTAATAGCAGGTCCACCGTGAACATAAACAGTGTTTAATATCACAAGGTCGCTAGTACCTGGCTATACCTGGCTCAATGCAATGTCGAATGACAAAGAAGCACCAGGGAAGCGGAAGTAAGGAACTTAAAAACCCCGCAGGTAGAAGCACAGGTGAAACGAATAACGAGCACGGGAAACAAAACCCCGGACCGGAACGTGGAAAACATCCGATAGATTCTCAATTGGGAAACAGGACGAGAATCGCAGCGGAAAAGAAAACAAAAACCCACAAACTATGACAGTATTCAATGGCCAAGCATTTCAATATAGTGCCCATCCTCATGGCCGCTGTCTGAATAACATGTTTCTATCTATCTACAGACTCTCTGAGGTCAGTACTAAAGTGGCAGGATACCAGGAGTGACGGAATGAGGCCTTCTCAAGCCGCTCTGACCTGCAGATATGGCCTCTAACGCTGCGTTCTCACAGCGAGCAACTGGTCGCTGAGTCTGTCAATTCTACGAGGCTGGGGGCGGGGCAAGAGCTTCCCGTTGTGTCATCCAAGTCAGTTCGTGCAGCTACAATTATTTGATAAAGAGAAACAACGGCAGAAGCCTACGTAGAACAAAGACATATTTGCGATGCATCCTATTCTTTATAGTTATGTCATGACACTGATAATTATGTGTTCTCGCTAGCTAGCGATAGGCTAGCCTATATCTATCTTCGTCGCGAGCTAGCGATTTTTATCTATCTATCTAGATACATAGATAGATTTATGTATAAAACTCAACATGTAGTTTGGGCTCAATGTGATATTGGTAGAACAGCTACATATATCCTTTAAGGTTATGTTATACATTGAACAGGACGTGGTAAGCTTGGACCATTATTATTAGCTGCTCTTCAATTGCTGCAATTTGAGTGAAATAGGGCGGAACAATTATTCACGAAATGGTTTCGTATCGGTTGGAGAAATATAAAGCGCGGAACTCTGATTGGCTGTTACGGCCGATGTCGTTGAAAAAGTTGAATTGCGGGCAACATTTATCAGCCGATTTTGGTCGCTCAGTTTCCTAGTCGCTCAGGTCGCTGACCGTCGCTCAGCTTCATAGAGAATGAATGACTTCCGGCGACTGGGCGACCGAAGTTGCTGGATGTGAGAACGCAGGGTTAGGATATGTGAGTCAGAATACTAGGGGTGGGACGATTCAATTCCATAACGATTCGATTCGATTCCGATTCTTTAGGCAAAGGTTCGATGCATCATAATATCTTACGTTTGACCACGATTCGATTCGATAAGATTCTGTTCGATTAATTTATATACTTTAAAAAAATGTAATAAGTATGCTAATGTGATTTGATACCGATACATTCAGCAGTAATTAAATATTCAATTCGAACCTTACACCAAGTTCACAGCATTATGTTTATTGTTAAGGCATGCCATACATTTTGCAGCTGTCTGCAGCAAATAATGCAGCAATAAACATGACTAACAGTGTATTTTCTAAAGTTGCCCTATTTAGGTTATTGTTTTTCAAACAGTGTCAGACATGGTACCCTAATACATTTCCTTTATTTACAAAATGAAAATGGCAAAATGTATAACAATTACTAAACTGGGCCAAGAAAAATGAAATAGCCTATAGGTTAGTGTCATGCATAGTACTTTCCTAAATCTTAGTACGACCTAGACCTTCGGTGGAGCAAGATGCCCATCCATCCCTAGTTAAAGCTACTCTCGTAGCATTTTGCAAGGACAGTCGAACAGTTTTCTTCACCTCTTCATACAGAGCAGGTATACATTTTTCACTCAAATATTTTCTGCATGGTATGGTGTATCTAGGTTCCACGACATTCATTTTGTGAATTGGACAGTTAACGTAGTAATAATTAATTGAACGTAAGACATTGGAAATAGTCTTACTATTTTTGTTTTTTGTCTCTAACGTCGACTTGATTTTGAATAGAAAATGGTTTAAATTTAAATATCAGAAAGCACTTTACAATTAACTGTCTGGACACGGTATGTGTATAAAAACGAATAAAAACAATGATACAAAAAAATAGAACTGTTTGGCCATTTCTCCAGGAAACTCAGGGGAAGTGTCAATGACTCCCGAGTTTAGCTTGCTAACCAGCTTGCTAACGCGCTTGCTGTCCTTCACGTCAATTGTGTATCGTCGGTTCAAATGGTTTATCATGTTCGTGGTGTTGCCTGTGTATCTGATTTCTACTTGGCAGATCTTGCATATTGCAGCGGTTTTGTCAAGTACACCCTCCTTCTTTCTAAACCCGAAATGCTTCCATACCACTGATTTTCTGTTCGGAACATCGCAAATTCTGTAAGTTTCTGTCTCTTTTGTCGCACTCAGCGAGCACGCAGCTATCCATTTAGCTCAGATCTGTCCGTCTCATTGTCGCTTGATTCCCGCCTGTCCCTACTTTCAACTCACGCTTACGTAGAGGTTGGAGCAGAAACATGGATTGAAGCTGGTCAAAACAGTTTTAAAAGTAGTCGTGTCTCAGAAATATATATTTTTAAAATAATTTGAATAAATGAATACATGTGCACATTCATTTAAAATGCGATATTAATTGATGCTTATCGATTCGAATCTTACAGATCGATGCAGTTGTATTTACACATTCGGATCGATGCATCGCGATGCATCGGTGCATTGTCCCACCCCTACAGAATACACTGCACTTCTGCACTGCAGTATCTGTACTGTTGGTGGAATCATTAGTATTTAGGTGAATGATTTAATTTATCAAAGACTCACAAGCTGAGACACTGCCTTTAATGGTTAAGGGTTGGTTGTTACTGGGCCCACGCTTTCTCACTGGTTTCATCACGGCTGCAGCCTTTATTTCACACCCTGACCTTTGACCATCCACTTTTCAGTTTTTGAAACACTTGTGTATGTTGTAATTGCATTCCATCAAATGGCCTACCTGTAAATCTTCCTGAGTTACTGATCATTGTAGACTCCTGTAGTCCTCTCAGATCAGTGTATGCTGTCTTTCTTCCAGATGGTGCTGTCAGTACAGCGGATAAATCAGTAAATACGTGGTTGTGAAAATGACATTACATGCATTACTCTTACGTTTTGTGCATGTTTGAATGCACAGGTTTATTCTTAAACCTAGATCATAGTTAAATGATGTATTTTCAGACACAGGCAGAGACTGCTGATCAACTTGAACATCGGTACGAGGCTGAGCTGTTCGCAGAGAAGAGTAAGGTGGAGGAGCTGGGAGGTACCTAGCCCGGAGAGTATTCTCACCAGGCAGTATTCATTTCACTTCTCTGTGTCTTGAGTTGTGACTCTTTGTGCCTCAGAAAAAAATCCAAGAAATAGAAAAGGACCATGAGGCTCTGAAAAAATTTGTAATCAAGTTGGAGCTCCAGAATTAATTTTTCTAGGAAAAACCGAAGAATATGAATGAGCTGTGCCAGCAGAAAGACCAGGCTCTCCAGCAGTAAGTAACCGCCAATATATATATACTGTGGCCTGCGAAAGGAGGGTTTTGAGTAGACACTCTTTCAGGAATCAAGTGGCGGATCTGATCATTTTCCATATCCATAGACTACTTTGACAAAAAACTGGGAATATGCAAATGAAAAAAATATTTGTTATGAATAAGTCAACATTGCTCAAAAGCCTCGCAGATTCTCAACGGCGTCGGTAGATTCCATCAAGCGTAAAGGCGCCAGCATCCTGAAGCTTTGCAGGAGGTCATAGCAAATTAAGAGGGTAAGTTATGCATGCATTTCACCTTGCCGTCCACAGGGTGGGCTGTGCAAGGCATTTGCATCAAGAAGCTGCAGACTCCAAAATGGGGAAAAACTAGACAGAGTGGGTTTTTAAAAATACAAATGTTCAATAATACCCTGTTATTTTAGGATAATTAGAATAACTTGCAATTGTGTTTTATTCAGGAGAAAAGCTGGATGAACAGTGGATCAATGGACATAGGACAGCTGTTTTTTCTTTCTTTCACTTGCTGTGAAATGCTAATTGTTCAATTGTTTTCTAAATTTAAGTTATTTTTTTCACTTTCTGTGAAACATATGCCAAAAAAAATTATTTGTTCAGTTTATTCCTAAATAAATAAAAATTATTTCACTTCCTGTGTTAAAAATATGTTAATTCTGTTTTTTTCCTGAAACATTTCTGTATTATTATTTTTATTATATTTTCTTCCTGTGAAAAATGAATGAATTTCACATGCTTTTGTGAATTATGTAGTTAATTCCTTAAATATTTCAATCATTCACTTCTGCATGCATGTGTGAATTACAATACGTTCAGTCATTTCTGCTCTTACGTCTAGTCTAGATTCCAACTGCAATCCTTGCAAAATCTTTGGAAATTGCAAAAATGGCAGATGCCAAAGATACTCTCAGCAATGGTGATGACGATATGATAGATAAGTGTTGCGCAGAATTTTTTTATGGCTGGTCTGGTGCTGTTGGGAGTGGGGGGTGGAGCAAGTTAACAAATGTATTGTCTAAGACCATGAGAGGCTGTTTGTTTGAGGCTACAACTATATAAAATTATAAAGATTTGTAATTCACTGTCAACATTCCCACAAAGTCATCACAATCGGAGTAGAGTTATTCAAGTTATGGATGATAGGGATACAAACACAGACAGACAGACACACACACAGACAGGAGCGAAAACAATACCCCCTGCTTGTGCTACACACACGTGGGTGTAATAAGAGAATGTCACTTTATTAATGCACCTTTCAATTCATCAGGCATTCAGTTTGAATTCATTTTAAAAATATTTTCCCATGACTTAATTCATACATTACTTTTTATACATTTTCTGAACAAAAAAGTGGTTCTAAATAATTTGCATGAGGTATTAGAGACGACACATAAATAGGTTAAAAGGATGTTTTTAAATCTGTGGAGCATGCTGGATTCAGTCTCCATAAAGCTTTCAGACAGTGGCTCCTGATGGAGAAGTAGACACCCCCCCCCCTTCTATTTTGCCATTGAGCGAAAAATCAACTTACGCAGCTGAAGTTATAGACATTTCTTACACTGCACTGCTCAACACAAAATAACACACTGTTTTCACAGGCTTCACGTGCATCATCATCCAGAATTTTTTTTATGTTTTTTTATATTTTATGAACCATAACTGCTCATTTATTCATGAAAAAGAAAGAAAGAAAACTCATAATGCATCACTGTTTATGACCACCGTCTGAGAAACATTGTATGTTTGTTTTGCTGACAAAAGGAAATGAGCTCTACTGCTTGCATCCACATAGTATCATCAGTACATTATGAAAAGCAATAGTATCACATAGCCAAGCTGAATTTGTTCTTACACATTTATAGTCTACAGTATAATGCAACAGCTACAGCAAGAGTCCTCTTGGACGGGGGAGATACGCCTGGATCTTCGCACGGGGTGTCCCTGTAGAAGGTCTTCTTCTTCTTCATCCACACTGAATGTGGCACTTGATTCCTCTGGGATGTGGATAGAGACACTCTCATTCAGGACTCTCTCATTCAGGGCTCTCTCATTCAGGGCTCTCTCATTCAGGGCTCTCTCATTCAGGGCTCTCTCATTCAGGGCTCTCTCATTCAGGGCTCTCTTATTCAGGGCTCTCTCATTCAGGGCTCTCTCATTCAGGGCTCTCTCATTCAGGGCTCTCTCATTCAGGGCTCTCTCATTCAGGGCTCTCTCATTCAGGGCTCTCTCATTCAGGGCTCTCTCATTCACACCTGAAACATACCCAGCCTGCCTCATGAAATGATCCATGGGCTTACCTTTTATGGACCAGATGAGGTTGTTGCTAAGGAGGTAAGTGTCTTTGGCACTGAATTGCAAGTTGTGAGGTGTGTGCTCAGTGATGTAGACACTACCAATCAGCATCTTCGAGTCCAGACTCAGGATGATGCGATCCGTGTTACTTTCACTGTTCCCTGGCTGATCTTCCCCAAACAGCAGAGACTGGGCCCCTGTAGCGCGCAGGTTCCCCACCTCAAAGTAACTGCTCTGGAACGGGGGGTCGGGCAGGATCCTCTCTGAGTTGCGGAAGCGGTGAAACCCAAAAACTCCATTTTCTAGGTTCTGCTCTATCCGCATCCTCTTGGTATTGTCAAACTTAACCATGTTATTGGCCAGCCAGTGCAGGAGCTTCAGTCCATGCCGAGGAAACCGGTGACCAAATTTCACATCTCTTAAATCCAGGACTGTGTTCAGTGTCCGGATCTCACTGTTTTTACTGTTGCGCCCCATAGCAGATCTGTAAGAGAGAGAAAAGGATTGATTTGAGTTAGGCCTGGATACAGACTACCCTCAATAGAATTTCATAATTTGTCTTTCTCCCAAATTCACTAAGCTGCATAAAATTCTCACTGTAATAGAATAAAATAGAATAGAATAGAACAACTATTATTTTCCAGAAAGGGAACTTCAGTCGTAGCCACCAGCAACAACAAAAAATACATAGACAGTGGGGCAGACCCACAACACACAAACAAACATATAAAATGCCAATATATATACAGCTAAACATCATGATTAAAATAGCCCCCGCTGTCCCGAGATGTCCAATGTCATCAACCAGTCCAACACACAAACTCCGCCTTGGCGCCTCCACGACTTTCCTCCATAGGCTACAAATATAATATAATATAGTGATAGACCAAATCAGAGCTATCGACTCTAATTGGCTAATATGCCTTACCCATAAAAAGGAACCTTGTCTGGGTCACAGCTCAACGCATGTAATGTGCTTTTTATACACATTGTTCCTCAAGGCTTTGACAGTCCCTTTGCCAGCCAATCACATTCAGAATAACGTGCTTCACAGTTCTTCAACACAGGAACCACAGAGTCATCTTGTTTGCTCCGGGATTTCCCCCATAGCCAAACCAGTCCTTCCACATTCTCAGATCATGGATGCAGAATGAAGCTGTATGCAATGCTTCATTCCACCCCCATGTTCATAATGATAATTTGTGGCTTGTCTTTGCTCCCAGAACATGGGGACGTGATTGCGTTCACCAGCATGACATATTGTAAACCTTATAAACCTGTGATAATACTGTGATGACAGTATTATAAACCTCAATTCTATAACCATTTGTGATAAATACCGTAGGTCTACAGTATCGTGGTGATAGCTTTGGTAATTCTAAGGTAATGTGCAATACCGCCATGAGGATGGCTCCTAATGATGGCGAATGGCAATTTAATGGAAATGAGCTTATACAGTCAGGTCCAAAAGTATTTGGACAGTGACACAATTTTTGTTGTTTTGGCTGTGTACTCCAACACATTGGATTTTAAATGGAACAGTAACTATGAGGTTAAAGTGCAGACTTTCAGCTTTAATTTGAGAGTTTGTAGTCCATGTCGGGTGAACAGTATAGCAATTGTAGCCATTTTTATACATAGTCCTCCCCATTTTAGGGGACCAAAAGTAATTGGACAAATTAACATGAACTTTAATAAAGTTATAATATTTAATATTTGGTTGCATATCCTTTGCATGTCATGACTTCCTGATGTCTGTGACCCAACAACATCAAAAGACTCTCGATAGCTTATTTTCAGGTACTCTTACAAGCGTTGTTTCTCCTGATTTATTTTCCTATTTAACTCTATGAAAAAATTAGTCAGGAGAAACAACCCTTAAAGTGATCCATCCATATCTACCGCATATCTGGCAGCAGAGTGATGGTTTGAGGCTCGTTTGATACCTCAGACCCTTGATGACTTACAGCCATTTAACCAACCATCTGTTCCATACTATTCCCATGTTTCATTTAAAATGCAATGTGCTGGAATACAGAGCCAAATCAACAAAAATGGTGTCACTGTCCAAACACTTATGGACCTGACTGTATATACATTATTCCCAACTGCTTTTTTGACCACATGGAATGTTCATTAGTTCTCCCATTAACTCCAGTATTACAGGGTCACACAGCACCATTCTCATTAAAACTAATATATACACAGTATGTGTGGCGACATAATGACGCACTCAACTTTCTTATTATTAACATTGTTAATACAGGATGACTTGCTGTTTCCCTCATTAACACTGATACTACAGGATGGCACTTGGAATTCTGCTCTCTGGATCCTAGACCAGGCAGCCCTATACAAATTATCCATGTGGTTTAGAATTCCATACTTTTTGCACATTCTGTTATACTATCATCTGAAAAGTTTGTTAAGACTGTCGTTTTCCACCTGGTGGTATATAATCCTTTATTATTATTATAAAACCTTTATTTAACCAGGCAGGTCACTTAACAACAAATTATTATTTATAAGGACTGCCTTACAAGAAGCAAGCCTCTTGGTAAATCTCGTGGTAAATATTGTCCTCTCCTTCAACCTAATATAGACATACATAAGTTACAGTACCTGGTTTATGGTAAGATGTGCAGTCAGTCTGTCTCTTCCTATGGTATCTCTCATCAAATTAACTGGATGTGTGTCTAGTATTCTCACTTTTGTACTTACGGTGTGCAGGTGGGCTGGACTAATTCAGAAATCCTTTTCAGTGAGAAATGGAAACTGAAAGTGTTGAACAGGTAACTGTGTGTGTGTGTGGGCGCGTGAGTGTGAATGTATACATGGTGTATGTAGGTGGATATTAGGGGTGGGACAATGCACCGATGCATCGATCCGAATGTGTAAATACAACTGCATCGATCTGTAAGATTCGAATCGATAAGCATCGATTAATATCGCATTTTAAATAAATGTGCACATGTATTCATTTATTCAAAAAATATTTTAAATATATATTTCTGAGACACGACTACTTTTAAAACTGTTTTGACCAGCTTCAATCCATGTTTCTGCTCCAACCCCCACGTAAGCGAGAGTTGAAAGTAGGGACAAGCGACAATGAGACGGACAGATCTGAGCGAAATGGCTAGCTGCGTGCTCGCTGAGTGCGACAAAAGAGACAGAAACTTACAGAATTTGCGATGTTCCGAACAGAAAATCAGTGGTATGGAAGCATTTCGGGTTTAGAAAGAAGGAGGGTGTACTTGACAATACCGCTGCAATATGCAAGATCTGCCAAGTAGAATTCAGATACACAGGCAACACCACAAACATGATAAACCATTTGAGCCGACGATACACAATTGACGTGAAGGACAAGGACAGCAAGCGCGTTAGCAAGCTAAACTCGGGAGTCATTGACACTTCCCCTGAGTTTCCTGGAGAAATGGCCAAACAGTTCTATTTTTTTGTATAATTGTTTTTATTAGTTTTTATACACATACCGTGTCCAGACAGTTAATTGTAAAGTGCTTTCTGATATTTAAATTTAAACCATTTTCTATTCAAAATCAAGTAGACGTTAGAGACAAAAAACAAAAATAGTAACTATTTCCAATGTCTTACGTTCAATTAATTATTACTACGTTAACTGTCCGATTCACAAAATGAATGTCGTGGAACCTAGATACACCATACCATGCAGAAAACATTTGAGTGAAAAATGTATACCTGCTCTGTATGAAGAGGTGAAGAAAACTGTTCGACTGTCCTTGCAAAACGCTACGAGAGTAGCTTTAACTACGGATGGATGGGCATCTTGCTCCACCGAAGTTCTAGATCGTACTAAGATTTAGGAAAGTACTATGCATGACACTAACCTATAGGCTATTTCATTTTTCTTGGCCCAGTTTAGTAATTGTTATACATTTTGCCATTTTCATTTTGTAAATAAAGGAAATGTATTAGGGTACCATGTCTGACACTGTTTGAAAAACAATAACCTAAATAGGGCAACTTTAGAAAATACACTGTTAGTCATGTTTATTGCTGCATTATTTGCTGCAGACAGCTGCAAAATGTATGGCATGCCTTAACAATAAACATAATGCTGTGAACTTGGTGTAAGGTTCTAATTGAATATTTAATTACTGCTGAATGTATCGGTATCAAATCACATTAGCATACCTTTTACATTTTTTTAAAGTGTCTAAATTAATCGAACCGAATCTTATCGAATCGAATCGTGGTCAAACGTAAGATATTATGATGCATCGAACCTTTGCCTAAAGAATCGTAATCGAATCGTTATGGGATTGAATCGTCCCACCCCTAGTGGATATGTATGTTGGGTATGATTGTGTTAATGTGTGTTTGCTGTATGTGTGTATGGGTGTTCCAGATTTAGAGTGCACAACAGGTCAGGGTGTTTTCCTCTTGCACACAACCTGAGAGTCCTGCTGGTTTCCTCTCTCCGTACACAGGTTTGCTCCTGTGTTCCACAGGGTTCTACCTGTTTTGATCATTTTTCACAAGCTCTCAAAGAACCAGAACCACTGCACAATGCTTATAGAATGTTCAGTTGTTACAATACCCTGCACAGAATCATTGAGTGACAGTGTTCAGTGTATATGTCTACAAATGCTAGCACGAGTATCTAATTTACACAGACACGTGTAATGGCCCTGTCACACTATTGCGTATCGTACTAGCGTATGCCAGCGTATGAAAAATATCACTCATACGCTGATATACGCTAGGGGTACGTTAGGCATAGGTTGTATACGTTTCAAGCACGGTCGGATACGGTGGCATACGCTGGCATACGGCGAGGCACAAAAAGTTTTTTAAGCATGCTTAAAAATGTTGTGCGTATTCGGACGTATGGTTTATACGCTAAGCATACGCTAGGCATACGCTAGCCATACGCTGGCCATACGCTATTTTCAAGGGCTTTTTGTGCGTATGAAAATTATTTTATGAACTTACATACGCAACTCATACGTTTCTCTCATACGCAATAGTGTGACAGAGCCATTACATACAGTCAGGTCCATAAGTATTTGGACAGTGACACAATTTTTGTTGTTTTGGCTCTGTACTCCAGCACATTGGATTTGAAATGGAACAGTGACTATTAGGTTAAAGTGCAGTCAGGAAAAACAACCCTTAAAGCGATCCATATATACTGCATATCTAACAGCAGAGTGATGGTTTGAGGCTAGTTTGATACATCAGACTCTTGATGACTTACAGACATGTAGCCAACCATGTGTTCCATACTATTCCCATGCAATTTACAGCTTAATCTAGTCCCACCCCGCAATTCCCATAGAGATCCATTCAAATCCAGAAAGATTATAGTATCAGTTGTAAGAGTACCTGAAAATAATATATCAAGAGAATTTTGATGTTGTTGAGTCACAGACATCTGGAGGTCAGGGCATGCAAAGGATATGCAACCAAATATTAAATATGATAACTTTATTCAATTTTATGTTAATTTGTACAATTACCTTTGGTCCCCTAAAATGTATAAATGTGGGACTATGTATAAAAATGGCTACAATTGCTACACCGTTCACCCGATATGGATGTAAAAACTCTCAAATTAAAGCTGAAAGTCTGCACTTTAACCTCATAGTCACTGTTCCATTTCAAATCCATCCAATGTGCTGGAATACAGAGCCAAAACTAAAAATATTGTGTCTCTGTCCAAAACCTTTGTAACTGACTGTATATAACTGTAAACAGATACAATGGTGATGTATTTATTGGACAATTAATATGCTTATTTCCTATAAAAAAGTATTTAGAGGTGATGTGTTAGAATTCGTTTAAATACAAGTTTATTTCAAATTCCATTAATAATAGCATTAAAAATACAACTCTACAGAATTTATCAAGTGCAGGAATTGCTTTACAATGTAAAATATTAAGGAAGTAGTTGAAAAAAACATTTAAAGTGCTTTTGTCTTTACTCAGGATTGTACACAGCATCAGCATGTCAAAATAAGTCAGGAAAAACAATCCTTCAAGAGATACATCCATATCTACTGCATATCTAGCAGTAGAGTGATGGTTTGAGGCTCATTTGATACCGCAGACCCTTGATGACTTACATACATTTAGCCAACCATGGGTTCCATACTATTCCCCTGTAATTTACAGATTAATCGAGTCCCAATTCCCATAGAGATCCTTTAAAATGCAGAGGTTATAGTATCGCTTGTAAGAGTACCTGGAAATAAGATATCAAGAGTCTGTTGATGTCCTTTTATACCCAGTCATGATAGCATCACCTGTTTACCTGTGGAATATTCCAATATTCTTTTTTTTGTCCCTAGTCCCAACTTTTTTGGAACGTGTTGCAGGCATCAAATTCGGAAATTTGCATATATTTATCAATAAAGTTTATAAGGTAAAACATTAAATTGCTTTTCTTTGTATTGTTTTCAATTAAATATATGTAAAAGATAATTTACAAATCACTGCTTTCTGCTTTTACGTGCATTTTACATACTGCCCCAACTTTTTCAGAATTGCGGTTTGTATATGTATACAGACAGGTGACAAATTAAAGGACAAACCCCAACAGTGAGGGGGTCCGATGGCTCTGTTATGCTGTGGAGGGCATTTTCCTGGCATGGTTTGGGTCCACTTGTCCCCTTAGAGAGATGGGTAACTGCAAATCAAATTTGTAGTACAAATTAAATTTGTTGGTAAAAAAATACGTCCTTTGGGAACAGTTGGTTGAAAAAATTAATTAATGGATATTCACATACTGAAATAATGGTAGCTGTGTAACCAAAGCCCATAGTAGAGAAGCCGACGGGTATAAAACACAATGACATTTTGGAAAACACACTAAGAAGTTATAAAACCCAACGACATTTCAGAAAACACACCAACAAGTTATAAAACACAACGACATTTCAGAAAACACACCAACAAGTTATAAAACACAACGACATTTCAGAAAACAACTGCAAGTCAGAAAACAAAATGACATTTCTGAGAACAACTACAAGTCAGAAAACACAACGACAAAACCTAAAACACATTCACAAATCACGTTACGGAAAGGGTAGGTACTAGGCCTACATGACGAGAGGTTGAAGTCTCCTTCTGGTTGCGCATGCAGTAGCCTATGTCAAATGAGAGTCTGACAGCGTGAGTGACCAACCAACAACAGTTTCTGTTATCTAATGTGACATTCAAGACAAGCCTATGAAGTTTATTTAGTTCCATAAATAGCGCGTGTGGGATTCTGAAATGGGTGCACAGAACAATATTTTACGCCGTTTGAGCTTGTTAAAATGGCATAAAGAAATTGGCGTTTCTATTAACTCAAAAACGGCGAAAAACACGTTTTCGTTCCCAAAAAAAGCGGCCAATTCGTTTTTTTCTGAACCTGTGTGGTTACGTTCTTCCATCACTTTCCCATAAACTTATTAACACAATGCAGGTTTGGTTCGCTGTCATTTGCTTTGTCTTTAATTTCTTCATCGAATAATGCTTTGTTTTAGTGGCCATGTGTCCACAGTACCAATTAGGAGCCTATAGATTCACCTCAGCCTCTCTCAACGATCTAAACCTGCATTTTGTTAATGAGTTTAAGGTGGAAATGATGAAAAAACAGTCCAACGAGCTCCACCTGGCTGCTCCACCACCCAATCAATGATGATCGAGTTAGACCAGACCTGTTCACCGCAGATCTTACATGTTGCTGAAAGATCGTGCCTATTAAATTATGTAGCTCTGCATTATTTGTTAAGGTAATGTTGTGTTAATTTACTTAGTGTAAAAGCTAATTACTGATATTAAGATAGCTGAGTGCTTAATTTCTGCCTGTCACGCAGTAGGCTACGAGGAATAGCAGCAGCACTGTTAGATCTATTTCCTGACTACAATCTGCACAAATGTGATTAATCGCTTAATCGAGACGGCAAACATTCAAGCATAGAAGGCCATGCATAAATTATGATTTTAAAATATCAAACTTTTCCTCCAGCAGAATTAGGCTATAGCTACCATAGGCAAATTACAATACTACAACATCCTTTACAATTGCTCCATTTCAGGGGCACAGTGCTTCGCTCTATGCACCAGGGTCGATTCTACTCATAAGTTTTCAATTCACAATATTTTGTTTTATTGCATTTTAAATGCGTTCTGGGTGTGGGTGTTCTGTTCCACTACTTTCAATTAACCAGTCCCTCTGCCTTGCTGAATACAATGAATGCTATTGTGTTTCAACACATGTCCACTAGGTGGAATTCAGACACCTTTCAGTGGTAGTGTGTAGCCGATGCTGGCCAAGACAACGCAGCTGACAGGCCAGCAAATCACTTCGGTTTAAATTTTCAGTAAAGGCTCCATTGACGGTGTTATTTCTTCAAGGTTAGTCGCTGAAATTCAGGGGAACTTCTGAACTAGGAAACTTGCCTAATGTCCATTACTCCCCCCTCCTCTTCATATTCCATTCAATCTTTATCACCTAGTAGCACCTGTCCTCTACAACCAACCTGTTACACCTGACTTACGATGCAGTCCATAATATTTTATTATGAATTGAAAATGTATTATGAGCAGAATCGGTCTTGATGCATAGGGCTAAACTAAGCTGTGCTAATAAAATGGATAAATTGTAAAGGAGGTTGCAGTAATTAGCTTGCCTATGGTAGCCTATAATAGTGCTAGAGTGGTTACCAAACTCGGTCCTGGGGTACCCGTTTGTTTTCTGCAATCCCAGAATTTTAACAGGCTGTTAATTTTTCTTAATTATGTGCTTTTCGTCTTAAGAGGGATCATTTACACCCTCTTAAGCTACATTACGTCAGAAATATGCATGCAATGAAAAATAAAACTCCCATGTTCACGTTGTGTTTATTGTGCTATAGGCCTATTGCAAACAATTACAAAAAGGAGGTAATTAAAAAAACAAGAATTAACTCATCAAATTATGCAGGTTTAGATTGTTGTCATTTGCTTTATCTTTGAATTATTAATTATGTACCAATGGTTAGTTTTATTGGCATATGTGTCCAGGCTATCACCAATTACAGGCCTATTGATTTTACTAGCTATTGATTTGATTGGTTATTTGAGGTAGCCTAACTAAATTTTTTAACTGATCAAAATAAAGGCTGTGGTGAATCAATAGGCTCATAATTGGTATTGTGGACACATGGCAACTAAGACTATTAGTTGATGAAGAATTCAAAGACAAAGCAAATGACAATGAGCCAAACCTGCATTGTGTTTTTTGCCGTTTGTGAGTTAATAAAAACTCAGCTTTTTATGCCATTTTAACAAGCTCAAAACAGCGAAAAATACTGTTCTGTGCACAACTGTGTCCTAACCTTAACACCTGAATCAGCGAGGACCTCTGATATTTGTAGTTTTCGATGACGTCATCACAGAGCGTTTCTGATAACATCGCCTCCCATTCATTTTGGCAGAAGCTCACCCTCTTGTCGCTTTACACTCTTTGGGCCTAGTACCTACCCTTTTCGTAACGTGATTTGTAAATGAGTTTTGGGTTTTGTCGTTGTGTTTTATAAATTGTTGGTGTGTTTTCCGAAATGTCGTTGTGTTTTATACCCATCGGCTTCCGTAATTATCAGACAGATGAAATCAAAAATCTCCCTTTTTCTTTTTATATTATATATGCCTAGGTTGTTAGGACCCAGTACTGCTACTTACAACCCGTTATGATTTTGACTATCCAACGAAAATCAACTTTAAATCCGGCTGGCGCCGGTCAGATGCACGCCACTCTAAGCATACGTTATGTAAATTTAGTTGCTAAGCTAACTGAAAACACTACTGCGCATGCCTGATGACTTCCTCTTGTGCGGACAAAAATCCAATGGGGAAAAGCGCCAGTTGCGTATCTTGTCATATATCTAAAATCATTGATTAGTATCAGGGGATAGACCCTAAGGCAGGGGTTCTCAAACCGGTCCTGGGACCCCCCTGTTTTTCATTAGAACCAGAGTTGCAATCCCAGAATTTTAACAAATTAGGTGCTTGTCATGTTTAGAGCAATTATTTACCCTCTTAAGTCACATTATATCAGAAATAGCAATGGATCCCAGAATAAACACCCCATGTCCACATTGTGCTTATTTTGCTATATTACTTAAAAGAGAGAAGAAAATTATTTAACAGATCCGTTTAAAGACTGATTTGAATCAATAGGCTCATAATTGGTGAAAGTGTGGATATGTGGCCACTAAAACTAACCATTTGGTAGATAATGAAGAATTCAAACACAAAGCAAATTATAACGAGCCAAACCTGCATTGTGTTAATAAGCTTAAAGAAAAAATTATGAGTTAAACACGTGTTCAACAACCTAATTAGCAGCTTATTGATTCACTTCACTCTTTAATTTGATCAGTTAAAATACATCATTTTGTAACTTCTTTTTATGTAACCTCAATATAACACAATAAGCACAACGTGAATAAGGGAATATATTCTACATGGCATGCATAGCTATTTCTGACATAATGTGGCTTAAGAGGGTGAATACTTCCTCTAAGCATGAAAAGCACATAATTAAGAAAAATTAACAGCTTGTTAAAATTCTGGGATTGCAACTGTGGTTGCAATGAAAACCAGCATACACAGGGGGGCCCCAGGACCAGTTTTGGAACCCCTGATCTAAGAGATAGACTCGAAAAGGATAAGGCCAGAAAATAGGCGGAACTATCCAGATATAGTGTAGATTGCGCATGCATTTACACAAGGAAGACAATGCACAGGGAAGCTATACATATCGTCGGAAAGCTCCAGTTGTATTCAAGCTTCTTGATAGCTCATGCGGTTGCGGAGATACTGTTTGAAAAAAGCGGCATAAACAAATGTGTTGGCGGTTAAGTTTTAAAGGGTTAAAAAGGGCAACAACACTAAACACACACTAAGTTTTTAGCAATAAGGAACAAAATTACATTAAAAAAAGAATCAATGCTCTTGCAGCTGAGAGACTGCTTATAGATGGAACGTACCACGATGCCTGGAGGACACAGAACAGCTCAAAGTATAGTACAATAATCCCAGAATCCTTTTTCACGTTGAGGTGGGCTGAGGAACTTGTAATCTGGTGTTGGTGAAGTGGACTCCATGTTGATCACTACTGTGGGGGGTATGTTGGCTGGAGTGGGGGGTATGTTGGCTGGAGTGGGGGGTATGTTGGCTGGAGTGGGAGGTATGTTGGCTGGAGTGGGGGGTATGTTGGCTGGAGTGGGGGGTATGTAGGCTGGAGTGGGGGGTATGTAGGCTGGAGTGGGGGGTATGTAGGCTGGAGTGGGGGGTATGTAGGCTGGAGTGGCTGAGTCCCCCTCCATCTGACTCAAAAACTCTGAAAGCTCTAACCTCTCGATTACCATCATCAGGCCTTTACTGATGCGATACGTGTGCTCACTGTCAAAGCTCCCCTTTCCCTGGTGCTTTGTGACATATATCCTGTCAATAATGTTCCCAGGGCCCACGCTAAGAATGAGGCGGTCACTGTTGCTGACAGCCATGTTTCTGTTGTAGTTTTCTGTGACATAGAAAGGCAAATACTGGGCTTTTGTCTGATTCAGGTTGCCTACCTCGTAGTACCAGTGATCCTCTCTCGGAACAGGCAGGAAGTTATCTCTGTTCTCAAAGTTGTGAAACCCATAGTCACCTCTTTGGGGCTCACACAGAAGGGCCGAATCGACACTGAAGCAGTCGCAGGCCAGCCAATAGAGGAGCCTCAGCCCATGTCTGGGGTGTCGCCGACCAAATCCACTGTCTCTCAGTTGGGTCAATTCATTCAGTGTTTCACGGGAGAAAATGACCATGCTGGCTGGGGCATAAAATGAGAATGCTTAGGACTCTGTGGCAGAAAGGAATGGAGAGAGAGATAGAAAGAGGAGATGGAGAAAGAGGTGTATAGAGTGAGAGTGAGGAAGTCATAGAGAAAGAAGGACATCGATAAATAAACTGGTATGGGTGTGCCACTCACTAACACATCTCCAGGTATTGTATGAGTTACTACCCATGAAGTCATTAAACTAAAGCTGTCCACTGGAAAATGACATTCATTTTTACTGTGCTGCCATTTAAGTTATGCGCATATCCAGAACTTGAGATTCATTATAAAGTTCTCTGTAGGAAAAGATGTGACCACACAAGGCGTGTATGTGAACATAAACAAATGTTACCAAGGCACATGCCAAAGCTGGGTTTGTCCAAGCTGACACTTTCAAGGTTAAACACTATATAGAAAACAATCTTGTGTGCTCTTGATTTATAGCATTACATCCACACCCATCACTCGCTTCCTCTCCCGCTCTGATCTCTCTCTCATACACCCCCTCTCAAATTAGACTGGCCATGACCAACAGGGCAAAGTAAGGCATCACACTAGCAAATAATACTAGAAATGAAAACAGAATAGAAATAATAAGAAGAAAAGGAAACAAAAAAACAATAAAGAATCATCATCATCAGGCCTTTACTGATGTGATACGAGCGCTCACAGACCAGTGTAATTTGTGAGGGTGTGTACGAGAGAGATAAGAGAGGGAGAGAGAAAAGTGATGGGTGACTGCGGTGAGGACATAATGCAATCATTCAAGAGCACATAGTATGTTCCCTATAGTGTGTATCTTGAAAGTGTCAGCACGGACAATCCCAGCTTTGGTATGTGTAAATGACCATTCATTTAAAATGCATTTTTATTAATCTTGTATTTGTTTTCTGTTTATTATTTCCGTATCGATTTTGAAATGTAGTCGACTGCAACCTACCAACGGTGGGTGAGACATGGTGTGCATACGATGTGTACTGTAAGTGAGTGGCCTCCTCAGAAGTATATTTTAGTTCGGTAAATGTTATATATAAGCTATATATTTGACATACACCTGTGATGGCTCAGCAGCAATATAAAAGGGATATTTAAAAGAGACTCTGGGATTAGTACAGTCATGTGCATAAAAGATGTTTCTGTAATTTAAAGTAAATATATTAATGTATTTAGCTTTTCTTTAGCTTTTAAGGTGTGTTTATGATTAACCAAAGTAAAGAACTTCATAAACCATCAGTAAAGAGTCTGACCATCATTCAGCCGGGGACGGATAATAGTAATAGATAATAGTAGCCTATTTGCCTTAGTAATGGCTATGCCGTGTGTTTCACATAAACTCTTTTCGTTGTGTTGTGTACTGTATTGCCCTGTAGCCTAGGTTACTTGTTGTTATTGTAAACAGATGTTTTCTATGTGTCAAAGCTAATTTCCCGTGGGGACAACAAGGTTTATCTGACTTGTCTAAAATAGTAGGCTATTACCAGCAACGATAACGGCAGAAACAACAACTCATGTATGAGGCAGGTAGCCTAAGTTTCTTTCGCTGCCTTCCAGGCTATGGTACATCTCAACATACACTGGCTGTGTGTGTCGCTCCCCAAATAAGATTGCTGAATAAGTATTACAAATGAGAATTAACATGCTGTTTATCAGAATAATAAATCTGCATCTCTCGCTAGAAACAGGCGTTAGCTACAGTACCTGGGTTTAGGTAAAGCGTCTGGTCAAGCGAAGTGTTGCCGTAGTTTTCACTCACTCGGTTTGACAAAATGTACACTGCACAGGCTTTTCTTGAGAGGAGCAATGCTTGACTGGGAAATCGAAACTGAGAGTAGGCTACGCTTGGGTGTGCGGGCGTATTTTAACGCGCGTGGAAAGGGTTACTAAAATGAACGATAGTTGCTATTGTTATTGTCTAGATACTATAAGAATCTTATAGTTTTTTTCGCCAACTATAACAATTCTGTAGTATTTATAGGACAATAGTATTGAAACTTTGTGTCACGTGAAGGTGTGAAATGGCAATCATGTATAGTGAAAAAGATGTGCAATTCAGCTGTTACACTTAGATACATTTTTTTAAAAGAAAAAGACTACACTATATGCTTAAATATTATTGCCATTATTTTGTTCAGAAAATTGTGTTCACAAATACGACTTTTTATTTCTATTTAGCATTTTTAAATGAATTATACTATTTTACTTACAGTGCCCTCCACTATTATTGCCACCCCTGGTAAAGATGAATAAAAATGGTTATAAAAAATAAATATAGAAAAATCCAACCTTTAATTGAAGTAACTTTATTATGAGAAAATAAATTCCTCATCAAGAAATAATTATTTTTAACAAAACCACATGTGCCACAATTATTGGCACCCCTGCATTTCTATATAGAATAAAGTAATAATTTTTAATATTTGGTCGCATATCCTTTGAATGCCATGACTTCCTGATGTCTGTGACCCAACAACATCAAAAGACTCTTGATATCTTATTTTCTGGTAATCTTACAAGTGATACTATAACATCTCTGCATTTGAATGGATCTCTATGGGAATTGGGGGGTGGGACTAGATTTAGCTGTAAATTACACTGGAACAGTATGGAGCACATGGTTGGCTAAATGGCTTGAAGTCGTCAAGGGTCTACCGTATCAAACAAGCCTTACACCATCACTCTGCTGCTAAAAATACAGTAGATATGGATGGATAACTTGAAGGGTTTCTTCTCCTGACTTATTTTCCCATAGAGTTCAATAGGAAAATTTGTCAGGAGAAACAACCCTTAAAGTGATCCATCCATATCTACTGCATATCTGGCAGCAGAGTGATGGTTTGAGGCTTGTTTGATACCTCAGACCCTTGATGACGTACAGCCATTTTACCAACCATGTATTCCATACTGTTCCAATTACACTCTACTCTTGTTAAATTACCCCCCCTCATAAAATAATAATAAAGCATTGAGAATATTTTGAATCTGCCTCCAGAGTCATCCTTGTGTCTTGCCTCTCTCCAACCTTTCAAATATCTGCTTAGGGCATGTTTAGCATTCCAAGTTACTTGTTGGGTCCACTTAAAATTTATGAAAACCTTTAAGAATGTGGAGATGTGCGCACCTTTTTTTCAACCTTAGTTTGAACTGTAGTCAAGAGTGACACATTTCTTGTGTGCAACAGAAATATTACCTCTCCCTATTTCACTTGGAAACCACTTCCATCTTATTTAAAGAGATGAACACACACACAAGCTGTACGAGCTTAAAATAATGGATGTTTGCTTTTTCTTCTGGACACTTCTGGAAATCTGCACCTTGGCATATTCTTTAAGTCTCTGGTACTCTACTGGAGGCAAGCAACACCATTCTTCCAAAATAATATTCAATTGGGTTGAAATCTAGTGGCTGCAAAGGCCATAGCATATGATTCCCATAATTTTTCTACTGTAAGCCACTGAATTTACCTCATATAATAAATGCATTTTGGGGTAAAATTAGTTCTGTGTCAAATGAAAGTTTTTGAAGAGCTCTAGCTGGTGCCAAAAGGACAGCTGAAATCATGAACAGTATTGAATAAAGCAACAAAACAAAGATCTAACGAAAGGTTATGGTCTTTTTGGAGTCTGAGGTCTGTAATTTTGATCTGTAACTTTGTTTAGGCTCTCCTCTAAAGTTTATCAAATGCCACTTGATTGATGTAATGATTATGTTGGATGTTTTTGTTTGATATGTTTGTCTGTGTGTTGTGGGTCTATGTCTTTTTTGTTGTTGCTGGGGCTACAACTGAAGTTCCCTAGTGGGAAAATAAGTTATTCTATTCTATTCTATTCAAACAGATCCATTTAAAGACTGATTTGAATCAATAGGCTCCTAATTGGTGAAAGTGTGGATACATGGCCACTAAAACTAACCATTTGGTAGATAATGAAGAATTCAAACACAAAGCAAATTATAACGAGCCAAACCTGCATTGTGTTAATAAGCTTAAAAAAAAAATTATGAGTTAAACACGTGTTCAGCAACTTAATTAGCAGCCTATTGATTCACTTCACTCTTTAATTTGATCAGTTAAAATACATAATTTTGTAACTTATTTTTATGTAATTGTTGCAATATAACACAATAAGCACAACGTGAACAAGGGAATTTATTATACATGGCATGCATAGCTATTTCTGACATAATGTGGCTTAAGAGGGTGAATAATTCCTCTAAGCATGAAAAGCACATAATTAAGAAAAATTAACAGCTTGTTAAAATTCTGGGATTGCAACTGTGGTTGCAACGAAAACCAGCATACACAGGGGGGCCCCAGGACCGGTTTTGGAACCCCTGATCAAAGAGATAGACTCCAAAAGGATAAGGCCATAAAATAGGCGGAACTATCCAGATATAGTGTAGATTGCGCATGCATTTACACAAGGAAGAAAATGCACAGGGAAGCTATACATATTGTCGGAAAGCTCCAGTTGTATTCAAGCTTCTTGATAGCTCATGCGGTTGCAGAGATACTGTTTGAAAAAATCGGCATATACAAATGTGTTGGCGGTGACACGTTAAGTTTTAAAGGGTTAAAAAGGGTAACAACACTAAACACACACTAAGTTTTTAGCAATAAGGAACAAAAATTACATGAAAAAAAGAATCAATGCTCTTGCAGCTGAGAGACTGCTTATAGATGGAATGTACCACGATGCCAGGAGGACACAGAACAGCTCAAAGTATAGTACAATAATCCCAGAATCCTTTTTCACGTTGAGGTGGGCTGAGGGACTTGTAATCTGGTGTTGGTGAAGTGGACTCCATGTTGATCATTTGTGTGTGGGGTATGTTGGCTGGAGTGGCTGGGTCCCCCCCCACCTGACTCAAAAACTCTGAAAGCTCTAACCTCATGATTACCATCATCAGGCCTTTACTGATGCGATACGTGTGCTCACTGTCAAAGCGCCCCTTTCCCTGGTGCTTTGTGACATATATCCTGTCAATAATGTTCCCAGGGCCCACGCTCAGAATGAGGCGGTCACTGTTGCTGACAGCCACGTTCCTGTGGTAGTTTTCCGTGACATAGAAAGGCAAATACTGGGCCTTTGTCTGATTCAGGTTGCCTACCTCGTAGTACCAGTGATCCTCTCTCGGAACAGGCAGATGGTTATCTCTGTTCTCAAAGTCGTGAAACCCATAGTCACCTCTTTGGGGGTCACACAGAAGGGCCAAATCGACACTGAAGCAGTCGCAGGCCAGCCAATAGAGGAGCCTCAGCCCATGTCTGGGGTATCGCCGACCAAATCCACTGTCTCTCAGTTGAGTCAATTCATTCAGTGTTTCACGGGAGAAAATGACCATGTTGGGGCATAAAATGAGAATGCTGAGGACTCTGTGTCAAAAAGGAATGGAGAGAGAGACAGAAAGAGGAGATGGAGAAAGAGGTGTATAGAGTGAGAGTGAGGAAGATATAGAGAAAGAAGGACATCGATAAATAAACTGGTATGGGTGTGCCACTCACTAACACATCTCCAGGTATTGTATGAGTTACTACCCATGAAGTCATTAAACTAGTATAAGCTGTCCACTGGAAAATGACATTCAGTTTTACTGTGCTGCCATTTAAGTTATGCACATATCCAGAACTTGAGATTCATTATAAAGTTCTCTGTAGGAAAAGATGTGACCACACAAGGCGTGTATGTGAACATAAACAAATGTTACCAAGGCACATGCCAAAGCTGGGTTTGTCCAAGCTGACACTTTCAAGGTTAAATACTATATAGAAAACAATCTTGTGTGCTCTTGATTTATAGCATTACATCCTCACCCATCACTCGCTTCCTCGCCCGCTCTGATCTCTCTCTCATACACCCTCTCTCAAATTAGACTGGCCATGACCAACAGGGCAAAGTAAGGCATCACACAAGCAAATAATACTAGAAATGAAAACAGAATAGAAATAATAAAAAGAAAAGGAAACCAAAAAACAATAAAGAATCATCATCATCAGGGCTTTACTGATGAGCGCTCACAGACCAGTGTAATTTGTGAGGGTGTGTACGAGAGAGATAAGAGAGGGTGAGGACATAATGCAATCATTCAAGAGCACATAGTATGTTCCCTATAGCGTGTATCTTGAAAGTGTCAGCGTGGACAATCCCAGCTTTGGTATGTGTAAATGACCATTCATTTAAAATGCATTTTTATTAATCTTGTATTTGTTTTCTGTTTATTATTTCCGTATCGATTTTGAAATGTAGTCGACTGCAACCTACCAACGATGTGTACTGTAAGTGAGTGGCCTCCTCAGAAGTATATTTTAGTTTGGTAAATGTTTGAAGCTATACATTTGACATGCACCTGTGATGGCTCAGCAGCAATATAAAAGGGATATTTAAAAGAGACTCTGGGATTAGTACAGTCATGTGCATAAAAGATGTTTTCTGTTATTTAAAGTAAATATATTAATGTATTTTGTATTTTGCTTTCCTTTAGCTTTTAAGGTGTGTTTATGATTAACCAAAGTAAAGAACTTCACAAACCATCAGTAAAGAGTCTGACCATCATTCAGCCGGGGACGCTACAGTAGCCTATTTGCCTTAGTAATGGCTATGCCGTGTGTTTCACATAAACGCCTTCCGTGATCACACCTTTTCCTACAGAGAACTTTAATAATTAATCTCAAGTTCTGGATATGTGCATAACTTAAATTATGCTTTTCGTTGTGTTGTGTACTGTATTGCCCTGTAGCCTAGGTTACTTGCTGTTATTGTAAACAGATGTTTTTTAAGTGTCAAAGCTAATTTCCCGTGGGGACAACAAGGTTTATCGGACTTGTCTAAAATAGTAGGCTATTACCCGCAACGATAACGGCAAAAACAACAACTCATGTATGAGGCAGGTAGCCTAAGTTTCCTTTGCTGGCTTCCAGGCTATGGTACATTTCAACATACACTGGCTGTGTGTGTCGCTTGCCAAATAAGATTGCTGAATAAATTACAAATGATAATTAACATGCTGTTTATCAGAATAATAAATCTGCATCTCTCGCTACAAACAGGCGTTAACTACAGTACCTGGGTTTAGGTAAAGCGTCTGGTCAAGCGAAGTGTTGCCGTAGTTTTCACTCACTCGGTTTGACAAAATGCACACTGCACAGGCTTTTCTTCAGAAAAGCAAGGCTTGACTGGGAAATCGAAACTTGGAGTAGGCAACGCTTGGGTGTGCGGGTGTATTTTAACGCGCGTGGAAAGGGTTACGAAAATGAACTATAGTTGCGATAGTTATTGTTTATATACTATAAGAATCTTATAGTTTTTTTCGCCAACTATAACAATTCTGTAGTATTTACAGGACAATTTTATTGAAACTTTGTGTCACGTGAAGGTGTAAATTATACTATTTTACTTACAGTGCCCTCCACTATTATTGCCACCCCTGGTAAAGATGAATAAAAAGGGTTATAAAATATTTACCGTTTGGTGAAATCGCTTAATCTCACACTTAAAAAATTAGAAAAATCCAACCTTTAATTGAAGTCAATTTATTATGAGAAAAAAAATTATTCATCAAGAAATAATTATTTTTAACAAAATGTGCCACAATTATTGGCACCCCTGCATTTCTATATAGAATAAAGTAATAATTTTTTATATTTGGTCACATATCCTTTGAATGCCATGACTTCCTGATGTCTGTGACCCAACAACATCAAAAGACTCTTGATATCTTATTTTCTGGTAATCTTACAAGCAATACTATAACATCTCTGCATTTGAATGGATCTCTATGGGAATTGGGGGGTGGGACTAGATTTAGCTGTAAATTACACTGGTACAGTATGGAGCACATGGTTGGCTAAACGGCTCAAAGTCATCAAGGGTCTGACGTATCAAACAAGCCTTAAACCATCACTCTGCTGCCAGGTATGCACTGTCGCGGTCATCCAATTTGGTCAGTGGCGCCATCGCGAAAAACTAGGGTCCTAGAAATGCGGTCCGGAGACTGCACTTCTGGTATGCTCCGGTATTGCAGAAACATACTATTGGAAAAACCGCCCCAAACCAAGGGGTGTCTGCCGGATACAGGCGGTGGACAAAATATCAGAAACACCTCCAAAAACTGACTATCTAGTAACTAATCATGAATAGGCCCACCGTTTGCCTTCAAAACAGTTTCAACCTCTTCTAGAAATGCTGTCATACAATTTCTGAACTGTGTGCAGTAGGGTATTGACCCATTGTTCAAGAAGGACCATCTCCAATTCTTTGAGGGATGAAGGAGGTGGAAATCTAGTTTGCAATCTGCGCTCCAGAATGTCCCATAAAGGTTAAATTATGTTTATATCTGGTGATTGTACAGACCAGGGAAGGTATTTGATGTTATCATGTTCTTGGAACCATTCTTTAATGTTTTAGTAGTGTGTATGGGGGGGTGGGGGCGTTATCATGTTGGAATATGGGAACACCATGAGGGAACAGTGTTTGCACCATAGGGTGCACCTGGTTTTGTTAAATGGTTTCATATCGTTTGCCCGTTACACGACCATGAAGAGAAATCATTGGACCCAATGTGCCCCATGAAATGGCTGCCCATACCATTACAGAACCAGCACCATACTTGACAAGACATTGTAGATTGAATGCCTCCTTAGGCTTTCTCCAAACATAAACCCGTCCAGATATATTAAAAATAGTACAAGACGGCTCATCAGACCATATCACTTTTCTACACTGCTCAGGGGTCCAGGTTTTGTGTTCCTTACACCATGTTATGCATTCTTGTGCATTAGCCTTGGATACAAATGGTTTCCGAATGGCGGCCCTGCCATAAAGACCAGCTTTGTGAAGCTCACAACGACGTTTTTGTGGAGACTGGTTCAGATATGGATTGATTCAATTCTGTGGTGATTTTTAGAGCTGTAGTTCCATGGCTATTAGCAACTACCCGTCCCTGTCAGAGAGCTTTGACTTGTGGCCACAGTTTTTTTGCTGATGGTGTTTTTTAGTTGTTGGGCATATGTTGTCATCCTTATTGACACTCCCCTTGCCACCTTAAATAATTGTGCCGTTTTTGTGATTGACACATCTGCAATTCAGAAATTAAATCATGGCAAGTAAACTTTCTTTCATCTTTTATTATCCCATCTCTCATCATCGTTATTTAATACACTCAGAACAACCTGCAGTCGCGGAGAGAGGGAGAGAAAGAGAAAGAGAGAGAGAGAGAGAGAGAGAGAACCAGTGACAAAGCTGCAACCCCATTGTTCTGGTAGAAGAAAATAAAAATGCTTAAAAATAATGGAAATCAAAATGAATAAAAGATAACCTGTAAACTCTGAAAAATATTGTTACAACAGTATAACAGCAATGAAAAGCCATTTTACTGTAAGAAAACAGTAGGTGGTGTATAATTAGAAATAATAAAAATGCATAATTAATCTAATTTCCAAGTTTAATTTCAAAGAGCTCCCCATTTTCTGACAAGAAAAAATTCTCTTAAAAACAGGAAAACAAGACTAACAGAGATGGAAAAAAAATGATGACAAAATTACATCCTTCCCAAACATTATTGACTATTATCATTATTCTTACTTAATAGCTTGATAAATATACACAGAGATATTTGCAACAACTTGGATTTGTATTCTTTTCCCCCCCCACTTGATTTAAGTACACTTGAAAAAAATAAAAATAAAATGAAGAAAAAACCGGGTGGGGGGAAGGGATCAAACAGAACTGCACACGTGCTTGCATATGCTCATAAACATGAAAAAAAACGACACCATAGTCTAAACGGGGCAATCTCTGCCCCAACCACAATTAGCTTCCCCCACCCCTCCATCCAAACCATTTCAAGAAAAAGGTGTAAACTGATCCAAGACCAGTATCTGGGGGCAGTTTCTATTGACAGACCTGCGCTATGTTTCTTTTTCCCCTCTCAGCTTGTCTGCAGGGTTGTTAAAATAAAGCTGGAGACTGATGCCACCTATCGACATATTGGAGCAAAACCGGAACCTAAGCTCTTATTCATTCATAGAGCCGCGCGGTTCCCTCTGGTTTGGCACGTGGATACGCCAGTCTTAACCCGATTTTAGCTGTGCCACTTGCTATACTGCCCCCCTGGGTCGGTCTCACTGCGAACTGTGCACTTCCCTCCACGCTGCACTAAACACAGGACGGGTTTCAGTGCTATACAAACACCACCCCGTCCTTCTGCAATACAAGGTAACGCCCACTAAACAAAAAGTTAATTAAAAAATATATTCTACCGTATTCGATTGCTAATTCTCGTGTCTACATTATACATTTTATTTTGTGCTAATCCTTCATTTGAGACCGTAATCTGCTACAATACGCATCATCACACATGTAGCAGGCAGCCGACTGATGAGCAGCAGACACAGAGAGAGGACCCTTCATTAAAGGCAAAAAACAAAACTCAAAAAGTAAAAACAAAACAAAACTAGCACATTTTGTGCTTTTGTGAAGATCGAGAACGGCAAGGCTCAAGGCCCCAGGGTAAATGCACCAATCAGCACAGAGATTGAACACCCGATATTACTACCATAAATTATTATATATATTTTTTTCCTTTAAATGAACATTAGTGTTGTCTATGTAATTGAGTATTCCTGTTGCAGTGCACTAGAGACCTTGGTTAAAATAGGCATAGGCCACTGGTATTTAATATAAGTGCTGGAACGGCGTCTATCGTGTCCTCATCGGACATTTTTTTGACGGGGGGGAAGGTGCATCTATGGATGCAATGATAATTCAGTCATCGGTGCTTCCTCTTACATGCATACAGAGAATTACTAGATCTGACAACATACTGATGTGCAAAAGTCCTGTCCAAATAGTTATTCTGAATTAACAGTTTCACAGACACAGAATTCAATTTCAACATTTCGATTCAATGCAGCAGTCACCTAGCTCTGCATGGGTTTGATAACTTCATTCAATGAGGTTATGCATTTGCCATCTGACAGAGCTTAAACTCCTCACATCCAAGCTGCTGTTGGACAGGAGACAGGAACATCTTTACATTTATTTCAAACTCCCTTGCCCACCGAACATTACACCTGGTGCAGATCTGGGAGTTATATTAAAAAAAAAATTAAAAAAAAAAACTTGCTTAGCAGCCGGTAGTTTTAGTCATGCCGATTTTGGCGCAAAAATTACAGCTCTGCAGTGACTAAGATGGAGGTGGAGAAAGGTTCAATCGAGAGCCATCCTACATGACCTTGGTTCTGTATGGAGCATAACAACTGACTGTGGCGAAAGGTCCAGCTCAGGTTCAAAGTGCTAAATGATGCTAGCATAGTCTGGGAGCCGGTTAGCACATGGTTCTGAGGAGCTATGCTGGGGACACAGTCACTGCAAACCACATCTCAAGATAAGGGTTGGGTGGAGTCCATACTGAATGACACTGGCTAGAAAACAAGCCATCTCCTATATGTGTTCTAGAACCGGATGTCAAGATTTGCCGTAACAACCGGGTCAAGAACTTCTAGAGTTGTATGCATTCTAGAGCCAAGTAAAAACATCTTCTAGAAGAACTGTACAAGGTGCAATCTACCAATGGGGTCAGGTGACAAGACATCACAAGCACTCACTCCAGAACAGAATTTGTGAAACACAGTAAAGACTCACACATCCCTACCACAACGGCCTCCCCCATTTTACGTCAACAACCAATAAAAATTTGAAAAAAAAAAAGAGTGGTTGTGGGAGAGGAGGTAACCCACAGGGATTAGTGTGACAGGGGCATATGAGAGTAATTACATTAAGGGTCTCTGTTTAAACAGTGTTACATTGCTAGCAATTAATAATCACACCTGATCTGATAGTATATAGTCCCAAGTACTAAGAAGGAGGAGACACGAGTGAGGCTATGACTGGGTAATTCATCGTTTATGTGGGGGAGAAAAAGGTGATATCTAAAATGGATGAAGGCATTAAGCAAGTGCCCCTCCCCATTTGCTAGTTGGTTGTGCCCACCCTCAGTGTCTTGCAGTTCAGAGAGAACAATTTACTGACATGGAGTGTGGGGGAGGGGGGTTATGAATCAGAATCGATTTGGGACAGTCGCCCCCATTGCCCTCCCTGACCACAGTGGGATGAGGGCAGGTAACAGTGCGTGGGGTTTCTCTCTGGGGAGGTTCTGATCAGATCAGAATATATCTGGGCAAGCCTCCCAGTCACCCTGCTCCTTGGCTTCCCAGTAACCGCCCTTGTAGATGTGCGTCGCTTCTCCCGTGGCAGGGTCCTCGCACCTCTCGAACCACAGTGCCTTGTAGTTGTCCTGGTGGGTGCCTGAAACAGACAGAAATGGAACCATTCCAGTCATCTTGGATCACCCTCGAGGTCAGGAGGAGTTGACGAGCACCTCCGCACCACGCAAGCTACCGCTATCATTCTTGTTACCACAGCAACCTATGGGAAGGTCTAGAGTACCGCTTGTCCTTCTGGATGAGTAGTGCATGTTGGTATATACCTGGTAACAGATCAGATTTAAAAGACATATTACCGTTTCATAAGGGTGTATTCCGACGACAATAAATCTGTACTAGGGCCACTACTCCTCAAACTAGTTAACCTACCTTACCTGTCAGACCTGTAAACCATGCACTTAATGGAGATATCTACACAGAACTGAGTCATCCACCTCTCCCTCAGGTAATGAGCCCTACTTACTGCACTCTGGCTGAGCAGTTGAAAAAAAATATGCTTGCTTTTTCATTTAATTACATTACCAGTTTAGTACACGGCTTTCACCAGGAGTCATCAGGCCTGCCACACTGGGTGGAGGCTGGGGTGGGGGCATGCAAAGCTACAGCTGCGACAGTCACCCAGAAAAAGAAGCTACGGCGCGATAAGCACCCTCATGATGAGGGAGAGAGGATGGATGAAAGCGGAGGGAAGCGAGAGCCGCTTGCTTTTCACTGGGCCTCCGTAAGGGATGCCGTCCACTGACCATGGAGGAAATGAAGACGGAACGGACAAAAAGGCAGAGCGAAGAGGTTCGGGATGAGTGTGTAATGGCTGGGGGGGACGAGCAGATGTTTGAAAGGGATGTTACGTCCCTACGCTGCCTCACAAGCGCGCCCTTTTGACTGTTTTGTGTGCCAACTCACCCGAGTCTTAATTGGAAATTACCGACACCTGTTGTGGATTTCCCGAGCAGACGTATTTGCAGCGTTCTCTAGCTCGAGATTGGTTGATTTTCCCTGTGACCGGGTCCTTTGTTCCCTTTTGGCTAACTTCATGCGCGTTGTCAGCTTTGCTGCTGTGCTGAAGCTCATTTTTTAAATATTATTGTGGCGTTTATTTCAGGTTGTATGCAGCACTTACCATATGGCAGTTTGTCGTAGTTGTTGCCATGCTGTTAGAGTGCGCATTTGCTAATTGTATTTCCACGTGATTCCCCGTTTGGAAGCCGGTTTTGACTTTGCTTTGCGCGAGCATATTTGTGTCTTTTGTACGCAGCTTTCTTTTTACAAATAGTTGACAAACTACTCGCTTCCAAAGGAATCATTTCAGTATTAAGGTGCTTGTGGCTACTTGGCTGTATTGTGGTCCGTCATTTGTGGAAGCTAAGCTACTTGTGTTATTGTACTACTTTTGTCTGTGGTGCACGCATTACAAATGCGGTTGTGATACCTGGAAGTGTGTGTAAACACGGAGACTCGCAACAACTGAGAAGAAATCCATAGGCAGAGGAGATAGGAGGTTTTGTTTTGTGGGGACTTTGGCATTGTTCTCATGTGGAGACTTTAGTAATGTTCTCATTTTGGGGAGGTTGGCTACAGTGGTTCCAGTGGATGTGTCAATGCTTCCTAGTACAAAACCGCCGGCCGTCGTCTCACGTCCGATAGTCTATTTGGATTCCCGATCTTGTGTTTTTTCATACTTCAACCAGTACCCTTTCCCCTTTATTTTGCCATTTTAATGAACTCATTTTGTAACCGTTCCCTTTTGTGTTTGAAGTCATTTGTGTTGTGGCCCTTAAAGCCGGTGTTGTAACAGGGATCAGGAAAGGGAGAAGAGAGGGCCAAAGAGCCGTTGTCTTTTTTTTTTTTTTACAGCCAGACGGAAATATGTGTCAGAAGGACGGGTGGACAATGAAGGACGACAGACGGACAGAGCCCGTGTACAGGAAAAAAGGAAGATGGAGAATGAGAAATAGGCACAGCTAGGGGATAAATAGAAAATGAGGTGCATACACAGCAAAAAATCTACTGAAAACCGTGTAATAAAATAAACAATAAAACAGGGGTGGGGAACCTTATCCAAAAAGGTGTGGGTGCAGGTTTTGTTTTAGCCCAGCACTAAGACACCTGATTTTACTTATATAGGTATTGATTGAAGACCATGATTAGTTATTTAGTTGAATCAGCTGTCTTAGTGCTGGGCTAAAACAAATACCTGCACCCACACCGGCCCTTTTCGGACAAGGTTCCCCACCCCTGCACTAAAAGGTTGGAAGAATTAACAGGAAATGAGGACGTAGACTGTGGAGGTAGGAGAATAGAGAGAGAAGAAGGGAGAGGAAGTAGCGTAACAGAAGGATGTAGGCCACGGAGGAGAGGCGAGGGATGGGGGAGTAGGGAGAGAAAGACGGTGAAAAGCTACTTGCTTTTAATAGGAGGGACGAGAGGAGCTTCCACATGATCAGCTGGGAGAACGAGCAGAGCGTAAAAAAAAACTGAGGGGGGGTCCAGACAAAATTAATCAAATGCAGATAAAATAAATAAATAAAAAGCACACAAAGACTGAAAACAAAACAGATGTGACGAGACTGAATTGAAGATAAGACTGATGGAAAGGAGAAGATTTTCCCACAGGTATGAACCCCGGCCTGTTATCCACTCGGTGTGCACGTGCACGTACTGCACACAGGGCTGCCCCAGCGTGTGAGGTTGCTTGGGAAAGCAGCTGCAAGCCAGTGTGCTCGTATGCATCTACATCAGCATAGCGGAGGGGTGTGTGTATCAGAGCTGGGTCAAATTATTCATTGGAATTAATTAAGCTCCTTAGACACCAATAAAATTCTTGGAGCTTTTCTTATAAAAAAATAAATTAAAAAAAAACATTTTCACCAATATTTTTTGATCAAAATTCAAAAAGAATGCAGTTTCCCCCCCCCCCCCCCCCAATAATTAAATTATTATTATTTTATTTTTTTTAATCAGAATCAAAATGATCAGAAATTCAAATAGGTATTTGACCCAGATCTGGTTTGTGCATGTGCATGTGCCTGTGTATGCGTGTGTGTGCGTGTGCGTGTGTGGATGCATGCAGAACTGAGAAACAGACAGCGGGAGGGGGTGTGGGGCGGGAGAGAGAGAGGAGAGTACTTGCTTTTCAGAGGCGAGTCAGTAATAGAATCCTCAATGACAGCTTGAGAGAGAGACAGAGACAGACAGACGAGTGAGAGAGGGATGGAGACAGACAGACAGACAGAGAGAGAGGTAAATGGAGAAGGGCATCCTCTCTCTCATGAAGATGCAAACAGAGGGTGAGAATAACTCCACCCTTTCCTTCCACCCCCCCAGCCATTACACACTCTTTCTCTTTGGAAACTCTACATTTTCCTCTACCCTTCTCTCCCCCATTATAACTCATTCCCTTCCCTCAATATACAACAACACACATTCCTCTCTCTATTATACTACTCTCTACTCGCTCTAACCTTAAAAGTTTAGTTATCAACGCTTCTATAATTGAATTTACTCTTCTGACCCAATACTATTATATTAGCAAAAAGGCTGTTTTTCAATTTGCTCAAGAAGAGCCCTGTCTGCCTCCAAGCAAAGGGAATAAATACACCTATGGAACAGTGAGAATATAGAAAAAGAGGGAGCTCTGTCCACTTCCCAAACAAGCTGTGAGATCAGATTAAGTCTCCATTTCATCTCTCGCTCCCTACTCACCCTCCTCAGTGGAGTTGACCGAACGGGCCGCTTCTCGCTCCCTCTCTCTGCGTACGCTGCGCTGTTTCTCCTCCAGCCGCTGTTTCTCCACATTGGCCTCCTCCCAGCGCCCCGCCTCCATCAGCCGTTGGTCTGGGCGGAGCCGGCTGTCCGTGGGAGCCATTCCCTCCTCCGGTTCGTTCAGCGTCAGAGCCAAGGATGAGAAGTAGTACATTGTCTCAGCGCCTTCCCTGTTACAGAGAGAGAGAACGATGTGCGCACACACACACGGTAGCGGGTTCTTCTTCCACAGCTCGCGGTTGCGTGTTATTCTACCACAGCTCGCTCGCTCTTGCATGCAGACACACACACGGTAGTGGGTTCTTCTTACACAGCTCGCACGCACGCGGATTCTTCCACAGCTCACGTGCGCATGCGCACACACAGACTCACGGAAGCACGCACGCACACAGACTCACGGTAGCGGGTTCTTTTTCCACAGCTCGTGCGCACACACACACAGACTCACGGTAGCGGGTTCTTTCTCCACAGCTCGCGCGCGCGCAGCGTCTGGTACACAGTCTTCTGTTTGCCCTCCGCCCCGTTCTCGCCTCCTCGGCTGCTCTGCATCACCCGTGAGAACTCCATCTTCTCATCCCACGTTCCCGACAGGACAAAATGAGCCTTCCCCTCCTTATCAGTCACCACGCCCGTCACCTACAGACAGGGACAGAGAAAAATAGCACCTACAAAAACTGCTCAGGAATTCAAATGAACTGATGCCAGAACTGCAGAAGTACGCTTTCCAAAACACAGCAAAAGCCCTGAACAAAGGCGAGGGTGTGCGAATCCTACCTTTCTGGCCACGTCTCTGGAGAAGTAACTGTAGGGGGCAAACTTGAGGTGACAGCGGTCCCCTGTATGATGATTCACAATGTCTATCTCCCCAGACTGAGAGAGAGAAAGAGAGGGAAAGAGAGAGAGAGACCATCATGCATGAATAAGAAAATAAGAGATAAAAAAAGTTAAAGAACAGACGATCCGTTTATGATCATCTCCGTCCCTCCTCTCTCACCTGGTCAATCCACAGCTTCCCCACGATGATGTTATGGACAGTGGTGGTGACCTTCTTCCAAGTGTAGTGATTGTTACTCTTCTCAAATATACAGTGGATTGAACCTGAAAGTGAAATGGGGAGTTCATCACTGAGGCATTTATACACGCAGAAACAAATTATCTTTTTCAATTCCACTGGTCCTCCAATTTCACCTAGCAGTATGACTGACAGGCATAGCTTCTCCCTCCATCTTGCATTGAGACATGTTGGACAGGTATATTCCCTCCCCCAATCTCATCTAGAGGCTTGTGGATTCTAAAAATCACCAGCCATTTTCAACATTTTACCAGCCACATTACCTATTACAATATAACACAACCTGGTTTGTTACCGGCCAAAGTGGCTACTAGAGTAGAGAATCTACCAGCTGCAATCAAAATTTTACAAGCATTTAGCTGGTGGCTGGTTAATTTCACACCCTGACAACCCCTCCTTCAATCTCACCTAGAGGCATGATTGACAAGTATAACCCCCCCCCTCCTTCAATCTCACCTAGAGGCGTGATAGACAAGTATAACTCCTCCCCCAATCTCACCTAGAGGCGTGATTGACAAGTATAACCCCCCCCTCCCCCTCAATCTCACCTAGAGGCATGATGGACAAGTACTTTCCCCTGAACTTGCTGGCAACGGCGATCTCCTGCCTCAGAGTCCAGCCTCGTTCAGAGATGACGTGATGTCCTGCTGCAGGTGGGTGGTGACTGACCTGTGAGGAAAGGAATGAAAGACAAATTGTTAACGCAAATGAAGCTTCACACAGCATCCACGCTTACAACTACCTTCCCCAGGACTACTGATCTCCAACTCTTATAAGAAAGAAAAAACAGTAAGGATCAATTTTGCCACTAAAATCAAGAAACATGAAACAGAAAACAAATGTGCTTTAACCAAATGAGCCAGTTTCTGCCGAATGGTGATCGGCAAAATTATCAAAACTATTCAGCTCTTTTCAGAAATACGCTCATCGCCAGCACCGAGTTCTCATGCAATTGCAGATATCACACTCTAGAGGGCAGTGTTGTACTGAGGCCACCCTCTGTCCCAGCAGGGAAGCTTCAGAAGCACTGCAGTGCTGAGTACCCTTCACGCTTCCTTGCCGCGTTGAGGGTTGTCGTACTCTGCACAAATTCCTTACGTGATCATAACCGCTTATCCTGTTCACAGTGGCCACAACATAATAGCACATTTTATCTATTTAGTGTTTTTCCCCTGCTCAGTGCACTCTATGGAATAAAAACTAAGTTACAATCAATATAATGACACAATTAAAATACTATTAAAATTCATAAGCAAATATCAATTGCCTCACACACTGAGCCATACTGGCGTTAATAAAACAATGCACAATGCAGTGAAATCAACAAATTCTGTACAAGCTTGTGAATACTGTGCGACTTCGTAAGGACAGGTTTTCCTTCAGTCACAACGACCATTTGGAACTACAGTCAATACAATGGCACTGACTAAATATAAGGCATAGTAGCAATATAGTATTTATGAATACACAGACAATATAAAAGCAAACAAAGAAGAGAATAAGTAGAGTAATGATACCATACAGGAATTATGAGACAACAAGAGCATTCCATTTTAAAAGGTCCTTCTGAAAAAATATGTTTTTAATATGAATTTTAAAAAATGTGAAGTCAGCATTCCTAATCTTCTTAGGTATGGTATTCCAAGACCGAGGAGCTATTGAGGAAAAGGCTCAGTGGAGAGCCTTATATGTGAAGGTGAGGATCATGAAGTCAATTCTATACTGTATAGGGAGCCAGTGGCTCCTATATTAACAAGAGGTAAACGGGGGTAATGTGAGCCTTATTACTTATTAGAGGTGCAGAAGAGGACTGGCAGCTAAAGTACTTGTACGTGTATAAAGATTTTGGATGGAGCGTACATGGAGTATTCCTGAGCAGCTGTGATGTGCCATTACACAACCTCAGTCACAATTACAAAGATCCCTAACCTTAAAGGGGTAGTCCACCTCAATAAAACTAATCAAAATATATTTAGTGCATGTATTTTACGATGACATATCACTGCAATTTTCCTTCTGGAGGATTTCTAGATTTCAAAATTTCACTGTGCGGATAGCACATTTTGGAAGCTTGATCTTCATTTGCTTTGTTATAAGACCCAGTGTTTCCCGCAGTGGTTTCTATTTAAGGCGAGCTGCCTAAACAAAAAACGGCCCCGCCTTAACTAACGTTTAAAATATATATTAAATAAATAAATAAATCCTCCGACTGTGTCGCAAGGTGACGTCGAACAGCGGCATCTGCTGGTTGAAAATAACATTGCATTCAATCATGTCATTCAATCGACAATACATGTCATTCAATCATTGTCGAATGGGACCATCATTGAGGTGAGAGTGAATTACTCCATAAAATACCAGCATAACCTGTCTAACATTTCACTAGTTAGCAAAATAATTGTTTTCTCATGCTATTGTGAAACCATGACTTTTGCACGTCTGTTTCTCAACATTTATCCGTAGATTAGCGGCTAGTTACAGTCAGTGTGGGAAATTAGCACCCGCCATCCGCCAAATGTGGGTAGATTTCAGAATTGTCGGGTAAATGTATCAAACCTTCCCGCCACAGTGGCGTGTAGCAAAGCGGATAAAAGAAAAAAAATTACTTTGGTAAAAACTTTTCGGTAAAAAAAACGATTTATTTTTCCGATTGGCTAAATGTGAGACAGAAAAAAGCACCCGTTAGAATATCCCGAGGTGAGCCTGTCTTACAGTGGAACTGATTTGCGTTTGATTTACCATAAAGCAATTCTAGCAAGACGACGACCAGCGTCGCACAGTAAAACAAACTGACCAATAGGCTACGCTCTGAGGTAAAAGTGATCTCCAGTCCAGAGTCCAGACAGCTCGCTCTAACGTTGCTGGCATTTGTCCGTTCAGAGAAACAGCAAACGTTAGCTAACGTATCTAGTATTATATAACTAAATTTATCTGACATGCGGAGTCATATAACAAGTTAAACTACCCGCCCCACTGGCAGCAACAACGCCAAAAGAAAAGAATGTGTTTTGTTTGTTGTCTCAAGCCTTACCTAGCTGTAATCCTTATACTTTTCTGACTATTAGTCTACTTACAAACCCCAATTCCCAAAAATTAGGACAGTATGTAAAATGCACATAAAAGCAGAAAGCAGTGATTTGTAAATTCTCTTTTACATACATTTTATTGAAAACAATACAAAGAAAAGATATCTAATGTGTTACTAGGGATGTGCGCGTTTAGTCGACTAGCCGATTAAACGTTGCTACCCTCGCTAGTCGGCACCAGAAATACTAGTCGTTAAACTTATTTTATTAATGTACACATTTAAATTACATATTGACATAATTTGCACTGAAATGTCATGTTTTCCTGGTCAAATGTTGCTTTAAAAAAACGAGCATCCGTTACTAATGTTAACAACGCCGGATAAAATAAAAAAAATACAAAAACGAAGGAAAGAAACAAAACGCATTAATAGCCTGTTCGCCCTGCAAGTTAAACCAGCGAGGTGGAAAGAGTAAGTAGGCCTATCGCGTTGTTGAATAGCCCAATAAAACTAATCTAATGTCACGTCGATCAGTAGGCCTGATTGTTATTTTTTTGTTATTGGTAGTTTTTCTGATGACCGATTATTATTTTTTACTGTATTTGCTATGCGATCGCGTTCACCAAATGAAAATGCCGTTGTAATAATCAGGCACGTTTCCTAAAAATGTTTTGTTACGTTGAATATTGTTTTCAATAAATGTTATTTGTCAACTTTTATTTAGTGAGTTGTTGTCATGTTTTCTAGGATAATGTGCAATGTTCATAATGCAAGGCACAAAGTGCCACACATTTCAGCGGCATTTAAAATACGATTTGGTTATTGAAGAATGTGATTAACGGTTTCAAATTATAATATACGCAATATTTTTCCGGACAATGTTTAACCTTATAGATTAAATTGTGCTAAATTTTGACTGTTTTCGAAGTGTGTTCTTCATAAATTTTTGTAAATTTACGCCAATTCAGAATTTGATGCCTGCAACCCACCCCTGGCCGCCAGACCATCTCCACTTCCACTTCATTCGTAGCGTTAGTGTGAAGTTTGTCAGCCTGATTGCGAGGAGATAACGTTGTCGTTGTCCCCAGCCGCTACAAGCTGAAGCCAGTAACATTACTGTTAGCTATTTTGATTTTCTAACTGTAACGTTAGAAGAACCCAGCAGGCTTGTAGTTACCCTGGTTACAGCGCCGCAATGATGTATGAGAGTTGGAGGATTGAACAGCTGCGAAATATCGGTGCAAGCCGTCTATAAATAAACATTTCTTTATATTTTAAACATGTATACAAAATGTAACTATATATATAATAAGAAGAAAACAACTGCGGCTACACATTTATCCTGGTGATAGTACGATACAAAAATTCTAGGCATGTTTTACCGCCAAATAAAAATTACTCCTATCAATTTCCATGTTAGACATTTCAGAAATGCAACGTCAGTGACATCATTCAATTGCATTTTTCGGTGTTCACATCGTCCATACTCATAGCAGCTATCACAACAGAGAAAAAGCTATTCTAAAATATTAGCCTAAAGTTTAACTAGAGTGGACTACCCCTTTAATGCTTTAGCTCAGATGTAGCACTGACACCACCGTAAAACCGCATCGCACATGTACATCACAGCTAGCTGGTAATACTCTCATTCCTAACCCCCCCTCCACACCACCACGTCCATGAAAATAATCCTTTCACAGCTTACTTATGTCATTGAAATGGTTATAGTGCATAATCCAATAAAAAAAACCATAGCTATGCTTTTGAGCCTGAAAAGACGGCAAACTGTGACATCCACATCAGACATCACCAGTCTAGGGCAACATTAAAAATTTTCAATATTGCTGCCACAGGTACAGCGCACACTTTTTACGCACTCGCACTCACCAAACAGACTGTCACACACACACACACACACACACACACACACACACACACAAGCTTGCTCACCTGCTCACACAGAGACCTGTAGCCACTCTCTCTCACGCGGTCCAGTTCGTAGGTCTCGCCCAGCAGGGGGTTGAAGGGCTTGCCGGTGCGGTAGACAGTGGTGGAGTAGGAGGAGACGGTGAAGGCCGCGACGTAACACAGCTGCTCCAGGGCGCTCTGGCACTTGGCTGCCTTGTCGAGCAGCTCCGAGTACTCCAGGTCCTCAGAGAGACGCTGCAGCATGGAGATCGGCTCGTTAAAGTTCACCTGCGGGGTGGGGAAGGCGGGAGGGGGAGGGGTTAGCGTAATCCAGACATGACCGCTCACATAATCAACTGCAAACACATACCGTCAGTACAGAGAAGGTTCTGCGAGAGGAAGAATAGTGTGAAAGAGGAGGGGAGAAAGAATTAGGGGGAAAAGAGGAAAGAGTGCACATAGATAAGAGTAGAGGACCAATATTTACGGGCATAGGGATCTTGGACAGCTCTTTTCCGATGCAGTTCTTCATGATGCTCCACAAGTTGAGGGAATAATTGGGTTTATCGGGAATACGAGTCCGCCTCCTCCTCACTGGCTCCACCTCCTGGGATTGAGGCGACTCTGGATTGGACGCCAGGGACTGCTCGTCAAGCTGCACATAGCCAAGGTGTCCAATGGAAGTCATGAACAGGTGTCATCTTTGTTATGACGGGCAACTAGACATGCACCAGCGCACGCACGCACGCACGCACGCACGCATGCACGCACGCACAAAAAACAAACTCACATATACAGAATGTTACTCACCGACTGGTCATCCATTCCAATCTCACTGCTGATACCACTGATATTACTGCCTGACCTCCTGTGGGGGTGGAGGGGGAGAGGACATTTCTGTAAAACACTTCAAAGAGGCATGGGAATAAAAGAAAACAAACAGTACAAATTGGCTATAAAATAACAAAAATACTTAAGGTTGTAATGCCAGGCAGGGCTGAGTTCGACAACGTTCATTAAGTGAGTTAGCAGTGCTTCTGACCACACACCTCAGGTCAAAAGTTTGGTTTGCTCCACGCTGATAATCTCGTCATACAATCATCCCCGGCGTAAGGGATGGCGCTAAATGTAGATGGACAAAAATTTTGAGCTTCCAAAATTCCTATGAATTTCACAGATGCAAAGATTTTCTAAAAATGGCTTCAAGAATGTATGAAAAACTATTACTCCTTTAAAAGGTGCAATAGGCAGGATATTTACCGAGAAAATACGCTCAGTCATATCTATGATGCACTGGCAATCTTTATTTATTATTTGGGTCGTTTCTGGGCGTGACGCTCTTTTTTGGGTGTTAGCTAAATACTGAACTTAGGAAAAACACAAGATAGCTGCAACTGCACTTGGGAGTAGCAACAGTTAGAGCAACAATGTTCCGACAAGGTGCATTACAGCGTAAAGGTTATTACTGCAACCGTTTGTTGTATCACCTGTTGACGTCAAGCAAAAACGTCAGTCGTGACTCGTGTTTAATAAACGTGCTTTATTCTATTACGAGTGCTTCAGTGCTTACTTTGGGAAGTCTGTTTGATGAGTCCGGGTACATTTTTTCTTTATATGCATTCTCCCATACTGGAGGCACCTCTCTTGTATGAGCTTTTGACTGAAGTGCGCAGGATAGCTTTAATTTCATCGTCATGCCTGATTACGGTTACCATCCATATAGAACGATGCATGTTGCTAAAAATGTTATTTTCATTTAATCTTCGCTGGACATTTTGCTTGCTGCGCTCCAGCGCGTTTCTTGGCGAGTGGACGGGGTTTAGGATGGAGGAGGAGACTTAGCTTTTAATCATGACGTTTGGCTGTATTATTTTATGTTCGTTTGTGTGTTATGGGTCTGCCCCACCATCTATGTATTTTTTGTTGTTGCTGGTGGCTACAACTGAAGTTCCCTATCGGGAAAATAATTCTATAATATTCTATTATATTCTATTCCTTGATTGTAAACACAGGACCACAGCAAGGCTAAAACCCCTGCATAGTGCACCATTAAGGTTGTATTCATTAGCTGGGTTGCTGAACGCACATTCTTCTTCCTGTAGCTGGTGATGCGTAACACTGCAGCAGAGAATAGTGCACCAATATTCTATGCTCAGACTGCACTGGCAAATCTATAACTTTGAACTTAAGCAGTCGACCTACCACTGTTTAAAGGCAACAGTCCCTGGAAAACTGTAGTTGAACACATCTGTGATTTCTGCTCAATAGAGGTTAAATACGGCTAAAAGAGTGAGGGCACCAACTTGTGGTACTTGGGATCAGCTGGTACGGTGATGAACTCGGCCACGTCTTCCATCGCGTCGAAAAACTCGTTTTCGTCATCCTCGTCACTCGCGTCGCCCTTCCCAGAGGCAGAACCTGCACGAGAGAAGTAGAGCCCAGCGCAGGTGAGACGGACGTTACGGCGAGAGAGCAAGAGAACAAGCGAGACGGAGAGCAACGGTGACATCAAAACAAAAAAACTCCATTGCCACCAGGCCCCAAATTGCGACAGCCCAACCGCCAAATATCACGTGACCACCAGCGATACACAGACCACCAGGAACAAGCAGAGGCTCACAGCAGCACAGCAGAAGGGAAGTTGGGAACCACCCTTAGCTCACCCTTGGGGTCCCCGGTGGGGCTGGCCTGCGAGGCCGGCAGCACGGTGGCCCCTCTGAATGCCCGCTCCAGGTGGTTATGCTGCTTGGCCAGCTGCTCCAGCGTCTCCTCCAGGCGCACCCTCTGCTCCCGCTCAGCCTGCAGCGCCTTCTGCCAGCGCTTACTGTGGGCCTGTGCCAGGGCCAGAAAGTCCCGGCATGCCTGGAGCAACCATCAAACAGCCACATCATTCAGTCCCTCACACATCTTGGACAGACAGGAAACTTGTCAGAGCCAAATCAGAGTCCGTCGCCCAGGGCTGTTGATTGTTGACCGTTTGAATACTTAATGTTTTTCTGACACCTATTCCTTTATAATTGTATAATAGTAATAAAAGTAATAATCTCTCTGTCTTTTAATCCTAACTTGCACCTGTAGGGTGTAGGGGGTACAGTACAGTATATGTTCCATGTACCGTACCCTACAAGTGCAACACAAAAAAGATCTAATGATGAGCATCCCTTTTAAGCAGCCACTGTGTTGAGTTAGTGAATTATTTTCACTACTGTGCAGAGACTGGTTTGGGAAAAAATAAAAGAAATAAACAATTTAGCTGCAATAATGCCAATCATTTTCAAATTTCACACTCCAGTTTCAAGCACAAGATTTTTTCTACAGGGAAAATATGGCATGTTAGTAATTGCATTTTAAGTAAAGTATGAAACTCACATTTATCATGGCATGTTAGTAATTGCATTTTAAGTAAAGTATGAAACTCACATTTATCATGGCATGT